>CM021103.1:344290157-344369365 GCA_007115665.2 Sequoiadendron giganteum | reverse complement strand
AAAAGATTGTCTGTGCAAACTTTTAAGTTTCAGCTTTGTTTTAAAAATTGTTATTGTCCTATATGAGATCCTTTGTAAATAAATTCCTCGGTAGATTGAAATTATCTATGGAAAACTAAAGAAAAAATTATAAATTAGGGTTATTGTGAATTTAGAAAAACCCAGAAGAATACAGTTAGGGATCTAGAAAGAAAATACTCCTCAGAAGAAAATTTAGTTTACTGTAGGAAATTTTCCTGTAGGTTGAAATCTTCTTAGGAAAATTCTTGTGAAATTATTTGTATGAAATTTTATTTTTCTTCTTCTTAAGATTCATTGTCTGATCAAAGTTAAAATATTCCTCTGTAATTTGGTTGAGAAAATTCATCTGTAAAAGAAAGTTTTCCTGTAGATGGTCATATATGAAAATAATTTGCCCAATTTGATTATTAGTATGGAAAATCTTCATACACACACACACACACACACACACACACACACACACACACACATATATATATATTGTGTGTGTGTATATATATATTATTTTCTGGTATGAAAATTTGTTTAAGCTTTTTTTAACGTATTTGAATCGTCATATGGCAAAACGAAGATCCAAATTTCATAGGAAATGGAATTGTTTTAAGTTGGGTTTTTTATTTGTTTTCTTGGGGGAGGTTGGCTCTCCCCATAGCCGCCCCCATGGGGAGGCATTGTGGGGGGGTAGTGCAGCCCCTCCCCACACCCTCATGGTCGTGCCACACAGTAAGTGTGGTGGGTTCGACTTTGTTTATACACAGCCGACACCAAACTCATTTGCCTCCCTTAAATGTGTGAGCTCTATTTAAAATATTTTGTCTGCCAACATATAAGTGGGTTTCAATTTTGGTGTTTTTAAATAATGTTTATTATATTATATATATATATATATTTAATAATGGATTTTCTTGGTAAAATATATTAGTATATATTTAATGTATATACATTGGTTTTTATATATAATTATATATAAAGATATATATGATTATGTATATATATTCCATGTATATATATTTAAATATATATTTAGTAATTTTATTTTAATAGGTGCATGCTCATGCACAGTTGAGTTAATTCTATAATGAAGTATTATTTTAATTGAGGAAATTGATTTTAAAATTAGTTGAAGTTGGGAAGGTGATTTAAACAAGGTAGACAATGTTAATGAAATATTTTAATAAAAGAAATTATTATTTTTAAATAGTGAAATTGAGAAAATTGGAAGTTACAATTATATTTAATTTCTTTACTGCTTGTAAGTAAATTGGTATTAAATTAGACTATTGTGAACAATAAACTATTATGTCTCTTTGGTGTGTATATGAGTTCTTCTATTCACTTTAGAAGGGGAACTAGATAGTCATGTCAGTAAGCCTTCCAATTGTAGTATTTTCATTTGGGGGTTGTGAATTATTTTAAGTGTCAGCCCATTTTATTACCCTTGGATTAGTGTGTTTCCTTGATCAGTGATTACCTGGTTTCCTCTAATGGGAATGTTCCGCCTCCTTTGTATGGAGTGGATTTTTTTATTTGTTTCCTCCTAAGTTTGGAGTGGATTTGTTCCATGTGTTGACAGTAGGAGAGTGATTCTTGATGGGGGATGGGGTCTGGGAAGATCTATTAGGGTAACCCATGCACCTTGTGGTGACTCTCCTATGTCAGTAGAATTTTTGGTTCATTGGTTTATTTAATTTTTTAACTCTAAAAGCATTGTTCCCTTTGAGTTAGTGTTGTAATTATGTTTGTTTAGTTTTGTTTTGTGTCAGCCCATGTCTAGAGGTAGTAGGTTTGGTCCTGGATCCTTGTTAATATATCCTCGCATGGGGGGTGGGCCTTCGAGTACCAATTGGTTGGGTGGAATGTGCACCCTACACCATTGGGTCCCCTTTCTTCAGTTCATGATGGCGAGGTCTTTTAGCCAGAGAGCTCGTGGATTCCAACTTGTTTATTGTTACATATGGCTCTTGTACTTTTATTACCCCTCAATTGTATTTGAGGTGGTCTCATTTATTTTGTAACTCATATGTATGATCTACCTCATTCTGGGAATGAATGATGTGAACTTTATTGATGAGTTAATGTATTATTGTAATCTTGATGTATATTTTATCTATGTGATGTAATTTATATGTTTGAATGTATGTACTTTAATTCTTGTTTAGAAATTAATTAAATACTTTATATGAGTAATGTATATGTTATGATATTTAGATTTAACCTTTGTCTCATGCCTTACAGAATGTTGTGGTAGTGTAGTGCATCTTTCTTGTTAATAATGCACTTTTAAAAGAAAAAAATTGTATGCTTCCATAGTTATTGCAACTTCCTCTAGGGTTACGAGGTGGGGCATTACAATATCATGTGCATGCTCATTGAGTTCATCAACCTGATAATCACTATCAAAATCATTGCATACATGAATTTGTATAGCTTTGTAGAGAGTTCTATTGATAGGACATTTTTCTTTTTGTTCCACTTTAATGTAATTGCTCTACATCATGTGGTTTAATCATCATGCAAAAATTAATATAATTTAAGTAAAGAATTCAAAAGCTATATTTTTTTGTCCAAAAGAACATTTTAAGCATGAAGAATGATAAAACATTGGGACAGGTAACTGACAACTATTATATTAATTACCTCAACTTCAGGACAACTAAGATGACTATGATGCACATTATTGTCCACTTCATCACTATCAATATCAGTAGCTCTGTTGACATCATGAAGGAATTTTTGTTTTCTTATTTTTTTGATAAAATTGATTTGCATGTGGTTAACCATTGTGCAAAAGAATATACAAAGAATTCAATAGTCAAGTAAAGAATGCAAGCTATAAATTTTTCCAAAAGAATTTGTATTTGCATCACTCCAACAATAAAGAAATTGGATTGGATTATCCTATGCTCAAATTTCAATAATCTACATATTAAGAGGTATTTGTATTTATAATTTCCAAAAAAAAATAAATGAGATCAATAGAGCCTCTTACCTCATCTGAATTCATGGATTTATGCTCATTCCATGCAGAAACTATAGGGTTAATGGAGGCAACCAACTTTGAAACTTGTTGAGTGAGACTAAATATGCAACTCATTACCTTTTGGTAACCTAGTTCATTTGAGTTGAAATGATCTATAGAGGCTCCTATTGGGAATTGAATATGTGGTTGTGAAATCTTTGTTGGTGAACTAGATTTCCACTTCATTCTACTCTTAGATTTACTAGGATCCAGTGTTGCCATATAATTGAGAATATCTTCTACACCTGCTTCTTTATTACTATTTTCCACCTAAAATACAATGTCAATTTCAACATATAGTTAGCTCAATAAAAAATCAAAATAAATAACACAATGTAAATCAAACAAAAAATCCATATAGTTACTGCAAACTTTTCCATTTTGGCATGCAAACTGCCTTGGCCAAATGTATATCCAGCCTCACATTATCTCTTGCTCTCTTGCCTTTGTTACTCTTTGCCAAATATTATTCGGAATGAATACTTTCTCTCAATGCCTCCCACTCTTTAGGAGATAGAGTGGAGTCTAAAATCTTTTTTCCCTTCATGATTGTTTTTCTCTAGTTGTATCTATAATTGTCTATCAAGATTCTCATCTTTTTCTTGTAATATTTTATAGATATTTGTCCACCAATAGTCTCAAAATAATCCTCCACTTTCTGTTTAAAATTTTCCATCACTCATGGATCTTTCTTTACAAAAATTGATAATAAAATATCCAAATTATCCCATCTTCCACCCAAATCAGTGGCCCACTTTGCAGCATTTGGCCGAATGGTATAACCATCTCTTGATACCTCAAACAAGAATAGCTTCTTTCCTTCTAATTTTCTTTCTCTTTCATTCCTCTCTATAGATTTGTAAAAATATTGACTCAATCTTTTTCTTTTGACAAAATCATCCACATCTTCTATTAAATTACCACTACCAGTGTTTCTAGTTGGTCCACTTGTTCCATCAAAAGTTCTAGATGCAAAAGGTGCACTCTGAGGAACAATAGATGCAACTAGTGATCTATCTTCATGATTTTTATTAACTAGAACTTCATGATCCTTGGACACATTAGGTGTGGCATGAATAGGTTGATCAGTACCGGTCTCTATAGATTTCACTTCAAACATATATTGTTGAATAAATCTTATGCACACCTATTGTTCCTTTGCTTTGATGTTGTTCAATAATCTATCTTAACATTTGTGCTAGGATATCACCATAATGTTGCATATCATCATGTGCTATATTAGGTTGCACATCACCATGTGCTATATCAAGTTGCACATCACCATGTGCTATATTAGGTTGCACATCACCATGTGCTATATTAGGATGCACATCACCATGTGTTATACCAGGCTTCACATCATCACAACTATTTTTTCACCAATTACATATGTTGAATTATAAAAGCATCGGCTTCTATGAGATGACAACATTGTATCTTTTCTTTACTTTTTTTTCTCTACATTTTCTTGACACTCTTTTTGTTGCCTATAAAATTAAAAAAATTATCATATTATGTCTTATATACATAAATATCTTTCCTATAAAATTTCATTAAACACTATTAAACAAATAATACACTACTTAGTAGATTTACAACTTTCTCACTTGTCAAACCAAGACACAATAAACATTCATTATTCTTGGCCACTTTTTCACTACGCACGTGCTCATATTCTATCACTAGAGTTTTAGAATTATGATCACTATCATCTAATTTGTGCCTTATAGTCCTTCTCTTCATTTCCTGAAGTCCAAATAAACAATAATGTACAACTTGAATCAATAAAAATTTATTGAGTTCATAAGTTGATAACTACAAATGAAAACTTAAAATAGAATTCAGCTTATAGATTAAAACGAATTTGTAGTCAAAAACCAAGAAGATGTTTACAATTACAAGTATCAGACCAATTTTCCTTAGGGATATATTCACAAGAAAAGAACTCATAAAAATATAACACAAGCAAGATGAAGTAAAAACATAGTCTAGTTCATCATGAGGTGTGTTAGAACCTTAAAATTTTATGTAGTTTCATCATCACAATTAACCTTGAGCTCCATGACCTAAGCCTTAACCCTTATATTCCTTTTAATTTTTTACTGAGCCTCCTCATTGTAAATAAACATATAAATTTTTTAGGTCCGACTGACATTGAAAGACCTATACAAAGCCAAAAATTCCTCATATATACTTAAGTAAAAACATGTCTAGCTGAAAACATTCCAAATCCCTTAACAATCCCTTACCGTGATCCCTCAACATTAATATGAACCCTTGGTGGGTTGGTGGTGTGTAACAAACAACATGAATATATATACCACCATACCAAAAAATTATTATGATGAAGACATGGTTGGGCAGTATGAGAGAATTTAAATACATCCTAAACTACCATATCGCGAGAAGGAAAAATGAAGGGTGTGGTATAGCAAGGAAGAGCATAAAGGCATGTTGTAGGGTGGTATGAACCACTATACCATAGAAGAATGTGATGAAGCATACAATATGGTGGTAATCCATATGTGACCATTTATGTAAACTGCAATATCATGGGTTAAACAAGTCAAGCTTGGGTATAGAGGTAAGGATCCAATTAACCCATGGTGAAATGCAAAGAAGCATGCAACATAGAATTGTATACCCCTCTATCTTGTGGAAGTTATAGAAAGTGGTGGTGATAGAGCGGTATTAAATGCACAAATCACATCAACCCTATGATCTTCTAAAATCAATTATGCATATTCAAACTCAAACTATGAGAAAAATATTTGGTGTGAGGTTGATATTAATGTTGACATGATTGATCTCAGAAACCATTAAACCAATAATTTGGCATTCTCTTTGCACTCATTTGAAAAAATTATCATGTGGGGAGCTAGGAGTTCGAGGAGGTTAAGCTCTGCAACCATTTTAACCTAGGTAAGTGCACAAAACTCGTTGTGAGGTAATTTTTACGAGTACAAGATTGTTTGGAATTATGCATTTGAGATGTATAGGAGAAGTAAGATAGTTAAACATCATGTTTCCCAAGAAGACAGAACCTAAAACTAAAAAGGAAGAATCTAAGGTTAAAAAGAGGTCCTTACAATAGTCTATCTTGGATATACTCCCTGAATTAAATGATAGAGGATTTAAGAAATCTTTTAAATATGTGGCTCACGGTTGTAGAGATTCCCTATCTCCAGGTGGGAACTATTCTAGTACTTTTATGACAAAAGGGAGGACAAGATTCTACTGTCAAATCCATGGGCATTAGATTTGGCCAAGCTAATTATCCCAAATGTTCTTATAGATGTAGATTCCATCAGAGTATTGGCTCAGAGATATCATCGTGCTACTAGGTCTGTGAGATTTCTAGATGGTTCACCATTAGTTGTGTTGACTAAAGTGGCCATTATTTAATTTTTTCACCTAAACAAACAATCCCTAACTAAAATTTATTTACAAAGAAGTGAAGAAGAATATACTATATTGAGGAGAACCTATATAAGTGATGAACTCACTATTTACATGAAAAGGGGTGTGAACAAAAGGGTGATTCATATCTTCCCTTCTGCTATTTAACCATTTTTTGTCACATATTTTTAATTATATTCCAAGAAAACACACTTTTCTCTTTATCAAGTACTTGGGATAGATGTACAAGAGTGAATGCCAGTTAGTTTAGTGATGATGGATATGAGGATCCAAAACCCTAAGAAAAACATTGAATATTATTTTTCCTCATATCTTGAGAAAGCGTTGCATGAAGGATTTCTACAAGTTAGGGAAAATAGAGCCCCCATAATATTCAAGAAATACTCTTTGTTGTGCCACCTGATATTATACCAGAATAAAGATAGATTGAGAAAAAAGGATGTTTTTGGGTAAGATTGACCAACAGGGGAATTTGTTGCTAGTGCAATGATGGTGTTATATATGGGACAACAGATGTAAGAATTTGAATTACGTTATTCAATGATGAATTTTTGTACAAAATTATGAGAGTTCTTGGCCACCCACCACCAAGACTACATACACTTGTTCTACAACTATTAAGACGTTTTTCTTTGAAACCTGAGCAAGGCCATACTCATAACTTTGGTGATTGGTTTTTTCTACCAGATATCACAATAATTAGGATTTATAGATATCCATAGGACCCACATATACTGCTAAAGTTTGTCCCCCCTTCGATTATCCTTTTTAGAGTTCATGTGGAATATTATATGGATGGAAAATGATTTCATGCATAAACAAAGGAAGGGTACATTTCTACCCAATTTGACAACATGTGGGGAACTATCCATGGGATCTGATACACTTGAAGAGTTGCATAATTATCTAAAAACAAGGTACTCTTTAGAGTCTGGAAAGGAAAGAGCTTTTGACCCTAAGGGTCACACGAATTTTTTTAGACACACCATCATTACCAAGGCTATAGTTATTCACCAAATTGAGTATGAAGAAGATGTAATCAGAAATTTTTTCACTCCTCAAGAGGTATATGATAGGAGGAGAAAATGGGAAAATATGAAAAGGATTGAGGAAGAAAGAAAGAAGAAGCATAGTGATTTCTTGGGGTATTTTATAGAGGAAGAAGATCCTCTCAAGAGGATTAATATGATGATTGATAATTTTTATGAATTATATGATAATTTTGTAGTGGAGATGGGGAGACCTATCAAATTGTCTCCCAAAAGGTTGAGTGGCATTATAATTATAGAACCAACTTTGGATATTGTTTCAGTATGTCATGCTTCTCTAGGATCACCTCTTGAACAACCACCTTCTAAAAAAAATGACACAAGAGATAGGCCCACTCGTTTCCTATGAAATAAGTGAGGAGGTTGGAGATAAAGTGTCGCATGTATGGATGTATTTGATGGTGTTGTCATTAATGTTGTCATTGATGTCAACATAGTTTAGGTTGATTATAGATGGTAATTTTATAGTTGAGATATTGCAAAAGTGCTTAGAGTACATGGAGCTATATTTATGAAGTTGTAGTTGTGTTTTTACCAAGTTCTTTTGAGAAAATTTGAGAAATAATGAAGGAAGTGTTGAACTGTGTGTTCTGAGTGTGCTCTGGTATTGTGTTATGCATTTCTTCTATATTGATCCTATGCCTATGCAGATTTTTAGTTATTTTCATGAGCTTCAATAGATAATATATCCTGAGTTTTAGCTTTTGGTTTGATGGAGAGTGAAAGATATGTTCACCAGTATGTGAATTGGTTTAGCAGAACTATTTGTTTGTGGACTAGGAGAAATGTTTTGGCTCCTTAGCCTTCTAGTTTTTGGTTTTAGATCTTGCAAATCTAGGAAATTAATCTTCTTAATGGTTTTTGTGTTCTAACAAATGTGCTTGTGATTTGGTGCTCCGGAAGACCCACTCCAGAGCTCTAGTATGTTTCTGGTTGGTCCAATTGGACTGCTGAATACTTTTTTGTGAAAGAAATTTGTTGTAGTTGTTATGGATGTAACTGAAGTATTCTCAGAGATGGTAATTTTTTTGGTGAAGTGTGTTGAGTGATCCACATGTGATCATCGTGTTGGAGATGTGTGTACTTCAAAGATCATTGGTGTTTTCATTAGGTTTGGTCGACCTGGTGTCTACACATTACATTAAGTTTTTGCATCGAATAGAGTAAGTGTGTGATTGATCCAAGATGGTGTTTGGGTCCTAAATTAAATATGTAATTGGTCCTCTCTCATTCTTATCCATCACAAGAATGTTGAGTAGCCGACCTAATTTGAATTTGTAAATTGAAATTGTATAGCCGACCTTGGAGAATGTTTCTAGGGTTGAAGATGGTATAAAATCAAATCAAGTTGTTGTGAATTCGATATCCATCTATCCATGAATCGAGCAAGCAAGTGAAGTGTGCAAACAAGTGTGAAAAAAAGAGTGTGGAAGAGTGAATTGAGGTAGCAGTACTTTAATGTGTTATATTATTATAAGCAATGAGTTGATGGTGTCTACAATCTTCTGATCAAGTTGCAAATGTGTGGAACTTTTGTGGTGGATCTTCATTTATCTTTTCTTTTTTTCTGTAGGCAGTGAGCCTTCTTCTAGAAAGTGAGTCCTTTGTTGGTAGTGAGCCTTTGTATCTGGGTAGTGATCCCTCTGGAAGTAAGCCTTTATATCCGATATTGTATTACTACTATATTGTGAGCTAATCCTCACCGTGGTTTTTCCCTCATATGGTTTTCCACGTAAATCTGGTGTGTCTGGTGTTTTTTTTCTATTATTTTCATTTCATTTTTACACTCAATAACATACTGGGTTCAAGTGGAATTGATTAAGGTTAGAAGTAAAGTGATTTGATACAACTGATTCACCCCCCAATCTTAGTTGTCTTGTGCATTTCATCAATTGGTATTAGAGCTCTGGTTCCTCATTGAAAAACTTAACCACTTGAGGTAGATCAAATGGTGCACAAGTTGCAGACCCCTATCTTTGATGGAGTTGATTACTGTGATTGGAAATAATAGATGAGAGGTTATTTGGTTTCACTTGGTTTCAAGACCTGGAAATCTGTGTAGACAAAGTATGTGATACTAGTCGTTGGTCCTTCCTTTGTTGATGAGATTGCAGCTTATGAGGAGAATGAAAAGGCAAGATATGCTATCTTTAGTGCTCTATCTTAAATTGAAATAACAAAAGTTATTTCTCTAGGCACTGCTCATGAAGTATGGGAAAAATTGAAAGACATTTATGAAGTAAATGATAGAGTAAATTTGTCAAGGAAACTAACTGCTAAGCGAAAATTTGAGAAACTGAGAATGGATGAAGGAGAATACATTACAAGCTACTATTAGAGAGTTGAACTTATAAAAACTGAAATTAAGAATCAAGGTGGTACCATGTCACATGAAGATATAATTGAGAAGATCTTGATGACCCTATCAAAGAATTATAGTGACAAAGTCTCTGATATTGAAGATTCATTTGATCCAAAGACATTTACTAAGGAGCACCTATTTGGTGTCTTGACTGCATTCAAGATGAGAAAATTTTCAAGAGATAAGGAGAAGACTGAAATAACCTTCAAAAGAGTTGGAAACAAACTTCAAAAGGAGGTTGAAGAAAGGTACTGGTAAATACAAAGGTAAGTTTCCCTTTAAGTGTTTTAGTTGTGGAAATATTGGTCATTATGCATCAAGATGTACTAATAGAGCTAAACACAAGAAGAACAAGGATAATAACAATAATCACAAAGACAAGAAAGATAGGAAGTTCAAGAAATTGTATTATGTCAAAGAAGATGCAGGAATTTTTGATGATGAATCTAACTTTGAGGAAGATAAAGATGAATGCTTATTTCTATCCCTAGAAAATAAAGTTGTATCTACTAACCATGGAAGATGTGCAAAGGAATATGGTCTAGAGAGCAAGAACGATGAGACAAAAGGTACTCTAGTGACTGCTTTTCATGCTAGACAGGATGAAGACTTTTGGGTAATTTATAGTGGGTTTTCAAATCATATGACTGGAGATAAGAGTAAGTTCACTAAACTTGAGAAATATGATGGAGGAATAGCCATGTTTGGAGATGAATCTAGTGCTAATATTTTTGGTAAAGGAACAATTAGTTTTGATGGTAAATATAGTACTAGCAATGTCTATTATGTAAAGGGTTTAAGGAATAATCTCTATGGTGTTGGAAAAATATGTAGCAAAGGTTTTAAGCTTGTGTTTTAGGATAACTCTTGTGAGATCAAAAAAGGATCTGGAATTGCGGTAGCAGCTGGAAGAAGAACTCATGGAAATATCTATCAGCTTAAGGGTGGTGATGGTCAGTTTTTTGTTTCTCAGATTAATGAAAGCTGGCTCTGACACTAGAGGATGGGACATGTGAATTTTGATAATCTAATCAAGATCAATTCTCGGGAATTTTTTATAGATCTGCCTAGAATCACAAAGCCTTCAAATTCAATCTGCAAAAGTTATCAGTTGGGGAAACAAACAAGAAGTAGTTTTAAAGGAAAGGAACAATCATGTACTGGAATGCTAGAATTAATTCATATAGACCTATGTGGCCCTACAAGAATAGGAAGCCTTAATGGTGACAGACTCAAGGTATTCAAGGCAAGAGTAGAGAATGAGGAAAACTTGAAAAATCAAATGCTTAAGGTCTGATAGAGGTGGAGAATTTACTTCTAGTGAGTTCAATGTATTATGTGAAGAACATGGCATAAAGAGACATTATTCTACTCCTAGAACCCTCAACAAAATGGAGTTGTGAAAAGAAAGAACCAGACTATTCGAGAGGCTACTAGAACTATGATGAAAGAAGGAAATGTTCTAGATGTGTACTGGAGAGAAATAATCCACACTATTGTTTACATTCTTAATAGAGTTCAGATCAAAGGTACTAGCACAAAGACTCCTTATGAGTTATGGACTAGTAAGACTCCTATTGTTAAATACTTTAAAGTATTTGGAAGCAGATGTTACATTAAAAGATGATTAAAATCTTGGAAAGTTTGATGCTAGATGTGATGAAGGAATTTTTCTTAGATATTCAAATAATAGCAAGGCATATAGATTCTTTAATAAAATATTGAGGAAAATAATTTAAAGTGCTAATGTGAAAGTTGACCAAAGCATGTGCAGATCTATGATTGGTGGACTCTTGTATCTTATTGCTACTAGACCAGATATCATGCATGCAATATTTTTAGTTGTAATATTTCAAGAAGAACCTAAGGAAGCACATGTTATAGTTGTGAAGAGGATATTCAAATATCTTAAGGGAAATCTAGATTTTGGGCTATGGTATTTGAAGGATAATGATTTCACATTAAATGTCTACACTAATGCAAATTGGGCTGGTTGTGTAGATGACCGAAAGAGTACAAGTGGTGGTGAATTCTTCCTTGGAGGAAGATTAGTTTCATGGTTGAGTAAGAAACAGGATTCAATTTCTTTATCCACTATAGAAGCAAAGTATATTGTAGCAACATCCTATTGTACATAGGTACTTTGGATGAAGAAAAATTTGAAGGACATAAGCATGGCGAGTGATGAACCTATCTCTATATTCTGTAACAATACAAGTGCTATAATTTTTTTGAAAAATCCACTGATGCATTCTAGGACAAAGCATATATCTATCAAGTAACACTTCTTGAGGGAGAAGGTATTTCAAAATGAAGTTAGACTTGAATATGTACCTACCAATAAATAAATTATTGACATATTCACTAAGGCCCTTCCGAAGGATACCTTCGAGTATCTCAAGGGGAAGTTAGGGGTTACTGCCCCTCCTTCTTTGAACTAAATGCATATGGAGGTGCATCAGCCCAATGGATTCACAAACTCTTTGATCTAGACTGATGATTGATTTATACTCCTCAAGGGGAGTAGAGAAGTGCATTGTTGCAATATGTGATGTGGGTGCACTCCTAATGTAACGCCCCACCATGCAAACCCCATCGGACAACTACAACATTAAAAGAATTTTTTATTTTTTGAAAAAACAATTACATAGCCACATTGATCAATTATACAACATAAATATAACATAAAGCATTAACCTAAGCCTATGGGGTACATGTTGTGTTACTAAAATGATCCCAACAACAAAAATGATAGACGGTTCCAACTAAAGCGAAAGAAAGGAACATGAATAAAACATAATATAAGTATAGCATTCATTCACAAGAATAAGATATATAATCATAAACATAAATGACATATTATTACATTCAACTTTAGAGTTCAGGAGTACAAACGTGGAATATATTTCCACAGATACAACACAACATAAAACCAAAGTTAGATTACAAGGTCACTTCCCTTATAACATTGGGAAGGGTAAAACATAATACACAAGTACAATAATGAGAGTGTTGAATTCTTTAAAGGTATAATCTTCTTCATGTGAGCTCTGAGATCACTGCAACTGGTATATCTCTGCAACATCAGAATTGTCAGTGGGGAACCCAATGGGTGTATAGCATGTTCCACCCAACTTTGTGAACTCGAAGGAACACCCCTCATCCTAGGAGATGACAAGGGGACCCTATTATGCCCTGCATAACCACCCCATATTTTTCCTTGGTCAAAATGGTTCCCCCTTTGTGTTTTTTTGTACTTAGTTGTTTTTGAAACAAATTTTGGAGTCTACTTTTGCCAATACTTTGTTTTTTTTCTTTGGTTTCTCTATCAGAATCGGAACCGGAACTGAATCGGGTTCTGAAAGTTCTTTTGAGGCTTGTTTTTGGTTCTATCCCGACGGTCTTTTCTTTGCCTTTGTTTTTTGGGCTTTGACGGAAGCGGAGCCAGAGTGGGAATTGGGATAGTTGTTATTAAAATTTGCAAAATCGAATTCAATTTCGATCCCACCTCCACTACCTTTTAATGTTTGTTTTGTCTTGGTTTTTGTGTTTTGTTTATTTTGTTGTATTAGGTTGGTCTTTTTCTTAAATTTTTGTATTTGTTTTTGTTTTGTTTTTAGTTGTCGGACACAGAGTGAGAATGGGAATAAGGTTTGGAAATTTTATGAGTTTAAGATCCTATTTCCATTTTAGTTCCGCCCTTGCTATTTTTGTCGTTGAATTTTTCACTGAAGTTGCACTACAGACTAGTATTTGTTCTCTTACAGTTTTGACTCCGCATTTACTATGTTTGAATGCATTGGTGGTTGCCGGTGTAGATAGAAATTCACATATTTTTCTTTATTAAGGGTTAAAGCCGATCGTTATTGTTATTATCACAAGTCTGAGAGTGCAAAGAGCAATAGCAGAGTTCATTTGAGCAAATTGATCGAGATAGAAAAGGGGTATTGTGTGTGAATCGATTCATAAAGTTAGCATGGCTTTGTTTGTGTTTGAGGTAGGTCTTTTATCTTTGTTGTTTATTTGTAGTTGTGTTCATTGTGTTTTGCTTTGTATCTGCTCACGTGTTCAATCATTATGTTTTAAAGCAATTTTATGATCATTGATGTGATTGAATGGGCAGGTTCTTGTTTTGGCTTGTTTGTTTTGCTTTAATCTTTGTTGTCTTGTTTTATCGTGTCATTTCTTTATATTTTAGGGTATTGTCGTTTTCATGTCTTAATCGTGATTGTGTCGTGTCATTTTCCATTTGTAGTAGATTAGATTAGATTAAAGGTTTTTAATGGCATGAGTTAGATTAAGAATTTATAGTGACGTAGATTATAAATTTTATAGTGAGTTAGGATAGATTAGATTTATTGTTTAAATTAGGGTTTCATCATTTGGTAGAATGATAGGGTTTTAAACCCATGCCCTAGTTTTTTCAGGTTTGTTAGATTAGGGTTTGGTTGGTCTCTGCAATTACTTTAAATAAAATTTAAATAAATGGCCCTAAAATACAATTGTTCCCCACGGTCATATGAGGGTAGAGTTTTTAAGCTCCTTTGCCATTTTATAGCGACCTAGGTTTAATCATGAAGTTATGTTGAAAATGAATAAATTTGATGATGTCATGATTAGCATAGGCAGAGGCGGGATTGGAATGGGTTATGGACATAAGATTTTTGTCTTACAAAAGTTATCAATTCCTTTTTTTTATCTCGTTTCTGATTCCGAGTTCTAAAAGGTTTCCTTGAAGTATAGATAAATTGGTGGAGGCGGGATCGGAACTGATTTTGAACTTAAGAATTTTGTTTGCGAAGGTTATCAATTCTGTTTTCATCCAGTGTCCAGCTCCGCGTATAGTGGGAAAGTCTTTATTTGAAGTAACAATGACCAAATCGGAGGTGGAGGCGGAATGGAAATAGAATATGAAAAGTAAAATTCAAAAAAAACCAAATCCGATTTTTGTTCCGATCCTTGTTCCGATAACCTTCCCGATTCTGATTCCGAGCCCGTTTGTTATTAGTTGAAGTTCCTATATCGGTTTTTGCTCCAAGTCCGCCAGTTTTGTAAAAGAGATTCTTTTGTGCTTCTGTTTGGTTTCGACTTCGATGTATGTGTAACAGGTATATTTTAAAAGCATGTTTTATGATGATTTATCTAAAGGTCTAATTAGAGGTTTGCTTCCAAGAGATTTGAGAAATGTCAGGAATGTCAGGAGAGACTGCTCAAAGGAATCAACCGGCTGGAACATTAAGGACAACAATGAAAATCAAGAAGGTGAAACCAGAACAGCTGCCTTATACCTTGAGGTATGATCATAGAAATCTGGTGGTGAAGGTGAGCAAGGTGGAATCAGAATGGTCAGATATCATAGATACTAATCTAGGCCAGTATAACTTTGAAGAATTACATGAAGAGACCTTTGCAGAATGGGCAAACTTGATAGGGAGAACTCAAAGGATTTTTGACTCTGGTCTTGCACATATCACTGTGTTTCCTTTATCAGTTCAGTGTCCGAAGTTGATATTGACAATGGCCAGTACTTATAATCCAGCTACAAGATTATGCATGGATTCACTGAATAATGTGATTATAGATCTTACTCCGTAGATGTTCCAAAGCATATTTAATGTTCTTGATCCCAAGAACTTGGTGCAGCTAACTAAGGCAGAAGCATTGGAGAAATACAATAAGCATGAAGACTCCAATAAGTCTCATTTAAACAAAAGATGGTTAAGCACCGAGAAGAAGTCTTTAAGAAAGCTTGCAGACTAGCCAAAGAGGGCATATTTCAAGAAGGAGATATCTGATTTGATATTGATGTTGTCCAGAGTGTTTGGAAAGAGGGATGCCTTCCACTTCAAGGAATGGATGTTTCATTTTATTCAAGTAATCTTTTAGGGTGATTATCAGTTTGATTGGTCAATGATTGTTTCTGATGCTATACATGATCAACTCACAAGGGTTAGACAAACCAAATCTTTCTTCATGACTTCATATGTGGTCTATGCTGTAGTAAGATTGGGGATTTTTTCGGGATTAAACAGAGTAGGTATAATGGGAGCCTTGGACGGACAAAGGAAGATATGGGAACACTACAATCAATTATCTCTTCAGGTTGCTGAGACTCACTTCAGGAGAGTCAATGATGCCTTTTTATATGTGGTCATTAATCAGTTGAGTGGAGATGCAGGATACAAATTAAGTAAAGAAGCTATGGCTTTCATTTTTGAATGGGGAAGTTGGTACATCCAATACCCCAAATTTACATACTTCAGATTGTTTGGTTTTGAGGGTCATCCCCATTTACTTCCAAGATGTTGCAGCAATAGAATAGTGCTTATGGAATTTGTATATCAAGCCATTGGAGTTAATGCTAGATTTGGGACGAAGCACAAGACAGGATGCCATAAATTTCCTATGACACTGGGTGAATAAAATTTTCAACATTTGAAGGGAGCAAAGGTGGTTTGTAATGAGTTGCTACAATTGAAATTGGGATTGTATATAGCTCGTAAGTATTTTGATCCAAAGAAGAAGATGTATGCTTTATTACCTTCAGTGTTTACTAGACATTTTAATTTATTAGAGGATTTTTGGAGTGATCGGCAGGATGAGTATGACTTGAGGAAGAAGAATTATGAGAGATTATCAGTCTCACTCATGTCAGAACTTGGTATTAAAGAAAATATTCCTAACACTTTGGTGGATGATGGAATTGTATTAGATCCCTCATATGAAGCTTTGAATATTGGCACTAAAAGCTTAGATCCAATAGACTGTAATGAGGAAGAAACAATTGATATTAAGAAAATTGGAAGAACAGTTTTGGATAGAAGTGTGCAATGGTTGATGATGAGAACTTAAGCTCCTCAGGGACCAATCCTCAAGAAAGGTAAAGGGTACAAGAGGATTAAAAGGAAGACACCTCCCAAAGAGCCATTGGAATTCTTTCCTCCTGATGTTGAAGAAATAGATATTGAGGTGGTCGATGAAGAAGAAGACACCAGAGGGAGATGTTCCAATTGAATCTATTGTTCCTATGCCTGCATTGGGTGAGTCATTTGCACAAGCCTCACTCACAAGAAAGAAAAGTAAAGAATTTCAAGGAGTACTTTATGCCATGGCTGAAGCGACTAAAGGAAAAGAAGTGGAGGAAGAATTGGTAGAAATTGAGACAAACTTGGATGAAACTCTGTCAAAGAAGGACTTGCAAGAAAACATGCCTCTAGATCATACTATTGAGCAGATTCTTACACAGGAAGAACAATGGAAATAATTTGAAGATGCTACCAAAGAATCTGATGCAAGGGCTACTGTGGAGAAACAAAACTAAATGGAGGCAAAGTTACAAGCTAATGCTTTACTTCAACATCAGCAATCAAATGGAGGAGCAAATGAGGCTACGAGAGCATGAGATCAAGGTCAAGGCAGAAAATAACAAGCTGGAACTGATACAGAAGATCCATGATTTTGAGGAGGAGAAAGCAAAAAACCGAAGGGAAAAGGAATCCCCGGTTGCTAGACTGAAGCTTGCAGAGGAAGCTCAGTAGAAACAACAAGAAGCTGAAGCTCTAAGGAAAGAAAAAGAGGCTGAAGAGTTAATAAAGAAACAACAAGTTGAAGAAGAAAGGGAAAAGGCAGAGAAACTCATAGCCTTGGAAATGGAAAGAATAGAAAACGAAGAATCAAAAAGGATAAGAAAAGAAAAAGAGGCCGAAGCTGCAAAACTTAAAGCTTTGGAGGCAGAACGGTTGGAGAAGGAGGCCTTAGAAAAAGAGAAGTTAGAGAAGGATCAAATGGAAGAGGAGAGATTGAGAAAAGAAGAAGAAGACAAGGAAGTGTAGGAACAAAGAGATAGAGAAGAGGCTGAGAAGTTGGCGCAGATGCATGTAATGCAGGAACAACAAGAGAAAGCAAAGGATGATTCTCAACCTGAGGTAAATGTTCAGCCATCCTCTATAGTTCATGCTTCTTCTTCCATGATGATGACTGCTCCTCGTGCTCCTACACGGTTGAAATTAGATTTGCAGAAAAGAGCTAGAACACCGCCTGAACCTCTTAATTGGGAGGACATAATGAAGGAGATTGAACAGGAAAGGCCTAAGAAGAGGGCTAAAGTTTTGCATTCTACTAGACTCACAGATAAAGGGGAGATAGTTGATGAATGTTCCATGCCTATGACTAAAAAGGAGGTAGGCGATATGCAACTCACAGACTATCAATTGAGTACGGTTAATTTGGGAAGACCCACTAGAAATCAACAAATGAATCTGATTGATGTGGTGGCTTCAACGACTAAATCAAGAATGATCAAGGACAAACAAAAGAAAGATGAGCTTAAGGCTCAATTGGATCAGTTACATTCATTCTTGAAGAGCGTCTCCTCTCCAAGGTCACAACAGGTTGCAGCAATTGAGACTCCTGTTTTGCTAAGCAAAAAGGAGGTTGATGATTTGGTGCAGGTTAGAGATAAGGTGGAGATGGTTGACAAATGGATAGACAAAGTGAATCGGGAGGTAGGTGAGGTTTTGGAAAAAGGATTTGAAACTTACAAAGAAGTGGAAGGAGTAATAAAAGAGATGCATCAATACATTGAGGCATCTGAAAAACTAGAAGAAGAGTATAAGGAGTACATTGAAAAGTTAGAGAAGATAAATACATTGCCTCTAACTACTCTTCTAGAAGAATCTATACTAAAAGATGATAATAAAGATTTTATAGAAAATACTTCTCGCATATGGACTAGATTTTTGAGCAAGCATAAGAATGAAATTCAGGAAGCAGTTAATAATTTAACTGAGCAGTTGGAAGAGTAGGAAGAGGTTATGGCCATAATTGTAGATGTGAATGTAATGACTAAAGATGGCATGTCATTGAGTCAGGTTAGAGAGAAATGGAATGAAAGATTCCAAGGACTCATGCAGGAGAAAGATGATGGAGGAGACTTAGTGATAGAACAGCTTGTAGAAGTCAAAGAAGAAATAAAAGCTGCAGGGAGAGAGTTGGTCAAGGTAAAAAGTATGAAAGAGTTTGCTCCAATTGAGTTAGATCGCATAAAATTTGAAGATGATTGGATTGATGGGCCAGATATGGATATGCTACAACAAGTCTTCACCAGTTATGATGAGTTCATAGCGGATCCAGCTTCACATGCATAAAATCTTGCATGCATGATGTTCTTCTTCCTTGCATGTTGCATGCATGTAGCACTGACAGTCTTAAGGGCACATGATTTCTTTTTCTTCTATTTCTATCTTCTATTGTTAGATCAAACTGAATGTATAGTGTAATTCAAGATCAAAGTTGATCTGAGTTTCCAAGAAAGTTGATTGTTCCTAAAAAGGTGGAAATCCTAAGATAGAAGTGAAGTTCGAACTTCATTTTGTATTCTATAAATACTAGATGTGTATTACATTGTAGGGGTTGGCTAATTGAGAATTGGATTGGCTTACCTAGTGCTAGGAGATAGAATTTTAGAGAGTTTTGCAGAGTCACATTGTACTAGATCTTTTGACAGTTAATAGAATTGCAGGTTTATGAAATATGGAGTTTACATTGAATTATGTTGTTTGATAAGGTTAATGAGTTATAATCCACCTCAATGCCAGTGATTATGCTGAAGCATGATAGTTTCTTATGTGATGAAAGTCATTAGAAGAAACCAGGTTTAAAGATTATCTTGTTAAATTTTCATTGAATTAAAGTTATTGAAGTCTGTTGATCTATAGTTTTGATGATGAATGAATGTGTGTTGTTTTGAAATATTGGAAATACTTGTGATATGTGAATAGTGGAATTGAATTAAGCACCTAAGATGTATACGATGGTATAGTTATACTGTGGGTTGTGTCATGTTATGGTTTTTGTGATCGGTTGAGAAAACATTCATTGTTAGAAGTATATGTCTGGATATTAGATAAATTTAATTCATACTTACTGATTTACCCCTTTGATCTATCTTTTTCTTTTATTTAAAACCCATTGATTTATAGGAACTATTTTGATAAAGAGAGTCATAGCTTGAATCCTTTGTTACCAACATAGGCCCCTTGAATATTACAGTTGCATGAACCAATTGAGTGACATCAGACAGTTGAGAACCAACTACCAGGACCTTGGGAGTTAGGCCACTACATGTTGTCTTTCTTTTTCAGGAGAAATAGAGTAGAAATATTTTGTTTTAATGTTGTTTATGTCATTTTAACCATCAACAAAAATTGGCACTAGAAGGAGGGCCTGAAAGGACAAGCTGACTCATGGAAGATCTTTTTTGCCAAAGGGATAGGAGAGGGTTCTTAGATCCTCTACTAATTGTGAACTATTCAAAGAACTTCAAACCTCGATTAGATCAAGACCTCATGCTCGTAGGGTAGAAATATCTACATTACCACCACCGCTTACTCCACCAGGATTTCCACCAATTCCATCCACACCACCACCAAGTAGGCCTTTGTCACCACCACCTGCCCAACCAATCCCACCAATGGCTTATTTTGTTGGTAATCCCTCCCCATTAGGGACTATTCTAGGTGGATTCCATGATTTACCAAAGAACCCAGAAAAGTTATGTCTGAAATACATGCATGGAGAATCAAGAAGTGTAGAGCAACATATACAAGCATTTAAAGATGCCTACACACGAGCTCAAGTTGCGCATCAAGATGTGGTATGTAGACTATTTCCTTACTGTTTAGGAGATATGGCATATAATTGGTATCTAAATATGCCCCAAGGATCCATTATGGGTTGGATAGATTTAGAGAATGCTTTCATTAATTAGTTCAGGGTTTATGTAGACCCTGCAATACTATATCACCAATTTTCCACTATTAGAAAGGAGCATCATGAACCATTGCCCTTGTTCAACACTAGGTTCCAGAGAATATATCATAGGCTACAAGAGCCTTACCTAGTGTCGGAAGCCATGGCCATACAGGCATATCTGAGAGCTGTTGATCCTTTGATTGGTCTGTTCTTACAAAGAACTTATCAACCTGATGAGATTGACTCACTATCTAAGATTTATCATTTGGCTATCAAATTGCAACAACAGACAAATCTGCAACCTAGAGGGTTGGGACTACCTTTTCCTCCAATGAATTATCAGATGCCTAATCCACCGTTATACAAAACTATCCCAAGGACGTCTTATTCCCATTATGGACCTATATCTAAGTTGCAAGCTCCACCAACTGTGCCCTTCTTTGGAAATAGCATGCATGATTCCCCACATCAGTCCCCACAACAACAACCTCAACATCAACCTCAAAATCAATCGCAACAAGGGGGAGGACCAACCCATGTCCATTCCCCAGCCATAGTTCAAAATGTGCAGAATGATCAAACTGTTCAACTTACAAGTGAAGTAGAGACTCTCAAAAAGACTCTCTCTCAGATGTCAAATGACATGGCATAGCTCAAACAAAACCCTCCCAATAATCAAAACCAAAATTACAACAATCAGGGAGGTTACAACTATCAGGGAAATTACTCTAATCAAAACACCAATAGGAACTTCTAGAATCAAAATTCCTCAAACCAGAATTATCAAAATCAAAATAGAGAATACAATTAGAGATTCAATAACAACAACAACAACAATAGGCAGTGGAACACTGGACCTAACAATGGAGGAGTTCCCCATAATTATCAAGCAGGTGAAGAGAGATCAAATACTGCGAATGTTGTTGATTTAAATTTTATGACAAATTGGTGTAGGTTGCATGATACAACAGCCCATTCTGAGGTCAATTGCCCAGAAATGGAGAAGATGGTGAAAATTGCACAGGCTGATGCCCATCCTCAAGTAGAAAATTCTAATCAAGGCAATGGGCTAGCCAACACCAACATGACTTATGAAACCATTGAAGAAAAGTATCAATTCCCTATGCAAGGGGATAATGAGCCAGAAGAAGATGTCTTTGATGCTCAAGCCTTCCAATCTAAGGGTGGTCATTTTCTAAAGAACCAGAATAAAGGGCCATTCACTACATCTGCACCCCCTAACAACATGGTTCCACCAAATCAGAATGCAGATAACAATCCACCTCCACCAAAGGGACCTTCTGATACTCAGAATAGAGGTAATCAACCTTCTTTTCCTAAATATCAATTTAGGAATGATTCAGAGTTTGATTTTGTTGCAGAATTGCAAAGGTAGAAGACATCACTATCTTTCTTTGATACCATGAAGTGGTGCCTAGCTCAAAGGGAGGTGGTATTAAAATCTTTGGAAGAAATAGATTGCTTGAAAGGGAAAGGTAAAGTGACTCCCGCAAAGGAGACAAATGCTGCTATGTATAAAGGTAAGACCAGTACCCCACCTTTCTTGTTAAGTTTGAGGATCTTTGAAAAGAATCTACACAATTGCTTATTAAATTTTGGAGCATCAGGGAATGTCATGCCTTTTTCGATTTATAAAAAGTTAGGATTGAGTCCTATCCCAACTAATAAAAAGGTGATTCAATTGGATAAAACTAAAGTTAATGTTGTAGGTGAGTTGAAAAACATGCATGTGCAGGTTGGATTAGACCCAAGGATCCAGACCTATATAGATATTCAAGTTGCTAACATCCCCGAAACATATGGGATGCTTTTAAGTCGAGAGCTAATGAAAAGCATAGGTGGATATCTATCCTTGGACTTCTCACATATGTGGTTACCGTGGAAAGGGGTTACCACTCAGATAAGAATTGAAAGTGAACCTAGGCTCAAACACATGATTACAGAGTATGATACTCCAAATGAAGTAGGATTCTTTAAGACTGAGATGGGTGTTTACAAGCGAGAGGAAGTCCTTACTTTCTCTGTAGTTAGTTCTGAGGATACACTATCCTTAGACCACACTGATTCGATGATTCACATCAACCAGCAAGTTCTAATAAGGAAATTGCAACAAGATAGGCTGGTTTTAGGAAGAGAAACTAATTTGAGTAACCTATTGCTTCCTAATTGGTGTAGAATATACTATCATAACCATTCGGAGTTGACATGTCAGTCATGCATAGATATTCTAAGGCATGTAGATCTACCCAAGCAAGGATCTCAAGAGGTAATTGAGACTCCCATCAATGAGTTCTCTTTCCAAGCTAAGGATGCAACTATTCTTACACAGATTAGTCTTCCTCAAGAAGAGGTTCCTTTACCAGTAGAATAGAATCAGGTCTTAGGGTTTTCAGATCAAAAAGAGGAAGTGGAAGTATCTCAGTTTCATTTTAATACCCCTATTCCAGATGCTTTACCAATACCAAAGGAGTTAATAGAAGATGAGTTAGATCCTGACTCAGCCCAAGAAATTGCTCAGGAGGTAGTTGTTGAACAAATTAAGGAACTAGGAAAATTATTAACTGAACTTCTTCTCAACACAAATTCTGATAAATAGCAAAAGTCTAAGCCGTCACATGTCACAAGTGGCAAAATCCCTGTAGTTTCTAAAAAGAAAAAGCTCCCAACAAAAGACCAGTTATGGACTCTTAAATTTGATGGTTCTAAATCTAAAGCAGGAAGTGGAGCTGGAATTGAACTAACTAACCCAAAAGGGAAAACTTATTTTGCTTCTTACAGATTGCAGTTTGATTGCACTAACAATGTGGCTGAATATGAGGCACTTGCAAGAGGACTTATGTTTTCTCATAAGAAGAAGGTAATTGCTCTTATAGTGATGGGAGACTCTGAGGTAATTGTGAAACAAGTACATAGCCAATACACTTGCCATAATAAAAGATTGGCTGCTTATAGGAATAGGGTCTGGAATTTAATAGAAGATTTTGATGCCTTTGGGATTACACTTATTCCAAGGGAAGTAAATCAAATAGCAGATGCTCTTGCCATTGCAACAAGTACATTAGAGCCCATGCAGGATTTAAATCTGAAGAGGTTTTCTGTTGAATTGATTTCAGTTCCTGCAATTCTTGACAATGTTAGACACTTCCAGGTGTTTAATGATGGTCAACATATTTTGGCCTTTCTGGAGAGTTCTAATGTATTTCAAGGACAAATAATTGATGATGTTGACATGGATCAAGGAGATTGGAATCCAGGAAGTGACAATCCAGAAAGTGACAATCTAGAAGGGATAATGGATTTAAAGAGCAATAACATCCCAAAGGGGATGATAGCATTGGAAAGGATATTTGATTCAGATCCACGAGCTTATCAGAGAATGCCTACAAAGAGTGAGGGAGACAAGTATGAATCCGTTAATTTGAATCACTCAGAGGTAGAAAGAAATATTCGTATAGGAAAGACTTGTCCTCAGGAAATAAAGGATGAGATAATCAAAGTTTTGAAGCAAAATATTGAAGCAATTGCTTGGAGCTACGATGATTTGAAGACTTTTGATACATCTGTCATCACACATACAATTCCTCTTAAGCCAGAAGCCAAGCCATTTCGCCAAAAGCAATGCCCAGTCAATGCATTAATCGAGCCTCTGATCTAGAGAGAAGTACAGAAGCTTTTGGCTGCAAGAATATTTTTTCTAGTTAGACACTCTACCTGGGTGGCTAATCTAGTTCCTGTGAGGAAGAAGAATGGGGAAATCAGGTTATGTGTAGATTTCAGAAATTTAAACAAAGCCTCTGAAAAGGACAATTATCCATTACCTTCTCTTGATGAAGTATTGTAAAAGGTTAATGAATCTCAAATGATGTCTTTCTTGGATGGATATTCAAAATATAATCAAGTACTAGTAAGTCATGACGATAGGATGAAGACTGCTTTCACTACGAAGTGGGGCACATTTGCCTACAGGAGGATGCCATTTGGTCTAATTAATGTTGGGGCTACTTTTCAAAGAGTGATGGATGTAGCATTTAAAGACTTGATAGGAAAGTGTATAATCATCTATGTTGATGATCTGACTATCTTCTCTAATAATAGAGAAGATCATGCTGCTGATTTAGAGAAAGTACTAAAGAAATGTATCAGTTATGGTGTTTCTCTTAATCCAAAGAAATGTGTATTTGGAGTTTCTGAAGGGAAGCTTTTGAGTCATATTATATCAAAGGAGGGAATTTCCATAGATCTTGATCTAGTAGAAGCTATTTTGAAGTTGACAAGGCCAGGAAGTAAGAAGGAGATGAGATCTTTCTTTGGAAGGGTTAATTTTGTCAGGAAGTTTATAACAGGGTTCGCAGAAATTGTTAAACCACTTAATGAAATGATGAAGAAGGATGCGAAGATTGAATGGAGTGAAGAGGCTAAATCCGCTTTCATGCAGTTTAAACAAGCCTAGATTATCTAAAACCCTTTTACATCTATTCTTTTGCTTCTGAACATTCATGTGCAGCAGTCTTGACATAAAGAAGAGAAGAGAATGAGGAGAGGCCTATTGCTTTTATGAGCTCTCCATTTAAGAATGCAAAGGTAAGATATTCATCAATAGAAAAACAAGCTTTTGCATTGGTGCGAGCAGTGAAAAAATTCAGACACTACATAATCCAAAGTCAAGTGATGGCTATAGTCCTAGATCCTACTGTAAAGTCCCTCTTGATGCAAAGTGAACTAAGAGAAAGAAGAGGGAAATGGATGGCAATTTTACAAGACTTTGACTTGGAGATTCACCCAATG
The DNA here is from genome assembly GCA_007115665.2 of Sequoiadendron giganteum. Classification (NCBI taxonomy): domain Eukaryota; kingdom Viridiplantae; phylum Streptophyta; class Pinopsida; order Cupressales; family Cupressaceae; genus Sequoiadendron; species Sequoiadendron giganteum. The sequence continues at coordinate 344,343,936 of CM021103.1, read as the reverse complement.
AAGCTTGTAAGAGGTCAAGGTTTGTCAAAGGCGATGGCTGAAGTGGACAGAAGTATAACTTGTCAACAATACACTGTTCAGTCATTCACAAAAGATCCCTGGTATACAGACTTAGTGTTTTTCCTCCTCAACAACAAGTGTCCAGAAGGGATGAATGCAACTCAAAGAAGAGCACTAAGGATGAAAAGCGCCCATTATATGTTTAAAGGAGGATCAATCTATAGGAAGAATTTCCAAGGAATCTACTTGCGTTTTTTGGATCAGCAAGAAGCTAAACATGCTATAAGTGAATTTCATGGTAGGCATGGAACAGGACATGGATCTGTTGATGCGTTGGCTCATCAAATTTTAAGGTCAGGTTACTATTGGCCTTATGTGTTTAGGGATGTGCATCAACATTGCAGGACTTGTCATGTATGTCAAACTTTTGCATCAAGAGAAAGAAATCCTATGATGCCCTTATAGTTGGTTTATGAGGTAAGGCCATTTTTCCAATGGGCACTTGATTTTGTAGGAGTGATTAATCCAAATTCTTCTGCAGGTCACAAATTCATCTTAACTATGACGGATTATTGCACGTGTTGGACGGAGGCTTTGCCTTGCAAGAATAACACCACAGAGATGGTTATTAAGTTTATGACAGAGAACATCACAACCAGGTTTGGAGTTCCATTTGCTCTGGTATGTGATAACGGCCCTGCTTTTTCCTCTGCTGAATTTATTTCATGGGCTTATGAGCATAAGACTGTGTTAAAATATTCTTCCAATTATTACCCTCAGGGGAATGGAGTGGCTGAGTCCACAAATAAGAATTTATTGGAAGTAATAAAAAAGTTGTTAGCAAGTAACCCTAGGGACTGGCATACCTAGCTGAGATTTGCTTTATGGGCAGATCGAACCAGAATTAAAGCAGCCCTAGGGAATTCACCCTTTAAGCTAGTTTATGGTCAGGATCCAATCTTCCCCATACATTTACAAATACCTATTCTGAAATTTATGCATGAGTTTTATAATAGGGATGATAGGATTGAGGTTAGACTGCTTAACTTATTGAACATGGAAGAACAAAGAGATGTTGCTTTGCAACAATTCTCTAAACATCAAGTTGTTGTCAAGCACTGGTTTGACAAAAGAGCCAAAGTGAAAGCTTTTAGAATATCAGACCTTGTGCTATTGTGAGATAAGGCTAGAGAAAGGAAGGGAGACCATCAGAAATTCGATAGACTTTTGTTAGGTCCCTACCAAATAGCTGAAATCTTAGGGGAGAATGCCTTTCGTTTGAGTACATTAACAGGAGAGCCTGTTCCATTACCAGTTAATGGTCAGTTTCTCAAACACTATTTTGGTGCATAGAAAGTATGGTGTTTTGAAAAGGAATGTACTATATACTAGGAGAGAAATTGGTTTAGGTATTCTCATTATAATCATTTGAAAGGATTTCATTCCAAAACTTATGTTTTATGATCATTCTAGTTTGAGTTGGAAAAGTTATTGAGGATAGAAGATGTAAATGTGAATATTTTATGAATTGTGATCAAAGATCTGTTACCAAATTAGAAAAACATCTGCATGAGTAATTACCTATTTGTTTTAGAATGACTCTATCTATGTTTCAAGTGAAAAATCAGATTCCAAAACTATCATGAAATCCATTGTAGTACTCAACCCACATTTTAGATTCATTGAATCTGAGTATTGAGAGATGCATAAAAGAATTTCCATCCAAAAAAAGAGAAAGAGAAAGAAAGAAAGAAAAGCAAGCTCAATATCAAGTGGGTAACCAAGTATCTCTATTGGGGCTATGGACATCTGTCTGGCAGTAGAGAAATGCTTTGAGAGGACTAGAGGTATCTCTATCGGGGCTATGGACGTTTGTCTGGCAGCGGAGCAATACCCAGGATTTTACTGCACAATAGTTAAAGGATTCAACTTATGTAGCTTGAAACTTAGGTATAGTTGTTTATAAGCAGAGAAAGTATTTACAAAGAATGATGCACAATATAGGCACATACTCAGATTCATAAATAACTCATGAGCACATAACATCTGAGATTCAAACTCAAGATTAGCCTACAAATATATGATCTCATTCAAGGTAAGGTGTTTATAAGCCAAGTAGTTTTTGGGTGACTGAAATTTTCTTTGGGTATTTTGAAAATAGGTAAACGATTTTCCCAGCCGAGTCGCCATTTGTTATGCCTTGCATAACCACCCCATCTTTTGCCTTGGTCAAAATGGGTCCCCCTTTGTGTTTTTTTGTACTTAATTTTTTTTGAAACAAAGTTTGGAGTCTACTTTTGCCAATACTTTGTTTTTTTTTCTTTGGTTTCTTTGTCGAAATCAGAACCGGAACTGAATCGGGTTCTGAAAGTTCTTTTGAGGCTTGTTTTTGGTTCTATCCCGATGGTCTTTTCTTTGCCTTTGTTTTTTGGGCTTTGGAAGAAGCGAAGCCAGAGTGGGAATTGGCATGATTGTTATTAAAATTTGCAAAATCGAATTCAATTCCAATCCCGCCTCCGCTACCTTTTAATGTTTGTTTTGTCTTGGTTTTATTTTATTTTTTTGTTGTATTAGGTTGGTCTTTTTCTTAATTTTTTGTATTTGTTTTTGTTTTGTTTTTAGTTATCGGACGCAGAGTCGGAATGGGAATAAGGTTTGGAAATTTTATGAGTTTAAGATCCTGTTTCCATTTTAGTTCCGCCCCCGCTATTTTTGTCGTTGACTTTTTGACTGAAGTTGCACTGCAGACCAATATTTGTTCTCTTACAGTTCCGACTCCGCCTTTACTGTGTTTTAATGCATTAATGGTCATTGCCGGTGTAGGTAGAAATTCACATATTTTTCTTTATTAAGGGTTAAACACGATCATTATTGTTATTATCACAAGTCTGAGAGCGCGAAGAGCAATAGTAGAGTTCGTTTGAGCAAATTGATTGAGATAGAGAAGGGATATTGTGTGCGAATCGATTCAGAAAGTTAGTGTGGCTTTGTTTACGTTTGAGGTAGGTCTTTTATCTTTGTTGTTTATTTGTAGTTGTGTTCGTTGTGTGTTGCTTTGTATCTGCTCGCATGTTCAATCATTGTGTTTTAAAGCAATTTTATGATCATCGATGTGATTGAATGGGCAGGTTCTTGTTTTGGCTTGTTTTTTTTGCTTTAATCTTTGTTGTCTTGTTTTATCATGTCGTTTCTTTCTATTTTAGGGCATTGTCCTTTTCATGTCTTAATCGTGATTGCGTCGTGTCATTTTCGATTTGCAATAGATTAGATTAGATTAAAGGTTTTTAATGGCATGAGTTAGATTAAGAATTTATAGTGACATAGATTAGAGATTTTACAGTGAGTTAGGATAGATTAGATTTATTGTTTAAATTAGGGTTTCGTCATTTGGTAGAATGACAGGGTTTTAAACCCGTGCCCTAGTTTTTTTAGGTTTGTTAGATTAGGGTTTCATTGGTCTCTGCAATTACTTTAAATAAAATTTAAATAAATGGCCCTAAAATACAAATGTTCCCCACTGTCATATGAGGGTAGAGTTTTTAAGCTCCTTTGCCATTTTATAGTGACCTAGGTTTAATCATGAAGTTATGTTAAAAATAAATAAATTTGATGATGTCATGATTAGCATAGGCGGAGGCGGGATTGGAATGGGTTATGGACATAAGAGTTTTGTTTTACAAAAGTTATCAATTCCATTTTTCTATCTCGTTTCTGATTCCGAGCTCTAAAAGGTTTCCTTGAAGTATAGATAAATTGGTGGAGGCGAGATCGGAACTGATCTTGAACTTAAGAATTTTGATTGCAAAGGTTATCAATTCTATTTTCATCCCGTGTTCAGCTCCGTGTATAGTGGGAAAGTCTTTATTCAAAGTAACAATGACCAAATTGGAGGCGAAGATGGAATGGAAATAGAATATGAAAAGTAAAATTCAAAGAAAACCAAATCCGATTTTTGTTCCGATCCTGGTTCTGATAACCTTCCTGATTCTGATTTCGAGCCCGTTTGTTATTAGGTGAAGTTCCTATATCGGTTTTTGCTCGGAGTCCACAAGTTTTGTAAAAGAGATTCTTTTGTGATTCTGTCTGGTTTCGACTCTGATGTATGTGTAACAGGTATGTTTTAAAAGCATGTTTTATGATGATTTATCTAAAGGTCTAATTAGAGGTTTGCTTGCAGGAGATTTGAGAGATGTCAGGAATGTCAGGAGAGGCTACTCGAAGGAATCAACTGGCCGGAACATCAAAGACAACACCGAAAATCAAGAAGGTGGAACCAGAACAACTGCCTTATACCTTGAGGTATGATCATAGGAATCCAGTGGTGAAGGTGAGCAAGGTGGAATCAGACTGGTCAGATATCACAGATACTAATCTCGGCCAATATAACTTTGAAGAATTACATGAAGAGACCTTTGCAGAATGGGAAAACTTGACAGGGAGAACTCAAAGGATTGTTGACTCCGGTCTTGCACATATCACTGTGTTTCCTTTAGCAGTTCAGTGTTTGGAGTTGATATTGACAGTGGCCAGTACTTATACTCCAGCTACAAGATTATGCATGGATTCACAGAATAATGTGATTATAGATCTTACTCTGCAGATGTTCCAAAGCATATTTAATGTTCCTGATCCCAAGAACTTGGTGTAGCTGACTGAGGCAGAAGCATTGGAGAAATACAGTAAGCATAAATACTCCAATAAGTCTCATTTAAACAAAAGATGGTTAAGCACTGAGAAGAAGTCTTTAAGCAAGCTTGCAGACCAGCCAAAGAGGGCAGATTTCAAGAAGGAGATATCTGATTTGATATTGATGTTGTCCAGAGTGTTTGGAAAGAGGGATGCCTTCCACTTCAAGGAATGGATGTTTCATTTTATTCAAGTAATCTTTCAGGGTGATTATCAGTTTCATTGGTCAATAATTGTTTATGATGCTATACATGATCAACTCACAAGCGTTAGATAGACCAAATCTTTCTTCATGACTTCATATGTGGTCTATGTTGTAGCAAGATTGGGGATTTTCCCGAGATTAAACAGAGTAGGTATAATGGGAGCCTTGGATGGACAAAGGAAGGTATGGGAACACTACGATCAATTATCTCTTCAGGTTGCTGAGACTCACTTCAGGAGAGTCAATGATGCTTTTTTATATGTGGTCATCAATCAGTTGAGTGGATGCAGGATACAGATTAAGTCAAGAAGCTATGGCTTTCATTTTTGAATGGGGAAGTTGGTACATCCAATACCCCAAATTTACATACTTCAAATTTTTTGGTTTTGAGGGTCATTCCCATTTACTTCCAAGATGTTGCAGTAATAGAATAGTGCTTATGGAATTTGTATATCAAGCCATTGGAGTTAATGCTAGATTTGGGATGAAGCACAAGACAAGATGCCATAAATTTCCTATGACACTAGGTGAATACAATTGTCAACATTTGAAGGGAGAAAAGGTGGTTTGTAATGAGTTCATACAATTGAAATTGGGATTGTATATAGCTCATAAGTATTTTGTTCCAAAGAAGAAGATGTATGCTTTATTACCTTCAATGTTTACTAGACATTTTAATTTATTAGAGGATTTTTGGAGTGATCGGCAGGATGAGTATGACTTGAGGAAGAAGAATTATGAGAGATTATCACTCTCACTCATGTCAGAACTTGGTATTAAAGAAAATATTCCTGACACTTTGGTGGATGATGGAATTGTATTAGATCCCTCATATGAAGCTTTGAATATTAGCACTAAAATCTTAGATCCAATAGACTGGAATGAGGAAGAAACAATTGATATTAAGAAAATTGGAAGAACAGTTTTGGATAGAAGTGTGCAATGGTTGATGATGAGAACTCAAGCTCCTCAGGGACCAATCCTCAAGAAAGGTAAAGGGTAGAGGATTAAAAGGAAGACACCTCCCAAAGAGCCATTGGAATTCTTTCCTCCTGATGTTGAAGAAATAGAACTTGAGGTGGTCGATGAAGAAGAAGAGACACCAGAGGGAGATGTTCCAATTGAATCTGTTGTTCCTACGCCCGCATTGGGTGAGTCATCTGCACAAGCCCCACTCACAAGAAAGAAAAGTAAGGAAGTTCAAGGAGTACTTTATGCCATGGCTGAAGTGGCTAAAGGAAAAGAAGTGGAGGAAGAATTGGTAGAAATTGAGACAAAATCCAATGAAACTCTATCAGAGAAGGACTTGCAAGAAAACGTGCCTCTAGATCATAATATTGAGCAGATTCTTACACAGGAAGAACAATGGAAACAATTTGGAGATGCTACTAGAGAATCTGATGCAAGGGCTACTGCGAAGAAACAAAAGGAAATGGAGGAAAAGTTACAAGCTGATGCTTTACTTCAACAACAACAATCAAAGGTAAAAGAAGTTGAAACAAGGACTGCAGCTGATGAAATGGAGGAGCAAATGAGGCTACGAGAGCATGAGATCAAGGTCAAGGCAGAAAATGACAAGCTGGAACTGATACAGAAGATCCATGATCTCGAGGAGGAGAAAGCAAAAAAATGAAGGGAAAAGGAAGCCCTGGTTGCTAGACTGAAGCTTGCAGAGGAAGCTCGGTAGAAAGAACAAGAAGCTGAAGCTCTAAGGAGAGAAAAAGAGGTTGAAGAGTTAATAAAGAAACAACAAGCTGAAGAAGAAAGGGAAAATGCAGAGAACTCATAGCCTTGGAAATGGAAAGAATAGAAAAGGAAGAATTAGAAATGATGAGAAAAGAAAAAGAGGTCGAAGCTGCAAAACTTAAAGCTTTGGAGGCAGAACAGTTGGAGAAGGAGGCCTTAGAAAAAGAGAAGTTAGAGAAGGATCAGATGGAAGAGGAGAGATTGAGAAAAGAAGAAGAAGACAAGGAAGTGCAGGAACAAAGAGATAGATAAGAGGCTGAGAAGTTGGTGCAGATGCATGTGCTGCAGGAACAACAAGAGAAATCCAAGGTTGATTCTCAACCTGAGGTAAATGTTTAGCGATCCTCTACAATTGTTGCTTCTTCTTCCATTATGATGACTACTCCTAGTGCTCCTACATGGTTTAAATTAGATTTGCAGAAGAGATTTAGAACACCTCCTCAACCTCTTAATTGGGAGGACATGATGAAGGAGATTGAACAGGAAAGGCCTAAGAAGAGGGCTAAAGTTTTGCATTCTACTAGACTCACAAATAAAGGGGAGATAGTTGCTGAATGTGTCATGCCTATGATTGAAAAGGAGGTAGTGGATATGTAGCTCACAGACTATCAATTAAGTACGGTTAATTTGGGAAGACGCACTAGAAATCAACAAATGAATCTGATTGATGTGGCGGCTTCAACGACTAAATCAAGAATGATCAAGGACAAACAAAAGAAAGATGAGCTTAAGGCTCAATTGGATCAGTTACATTCATTCTTGAAGAGTGTCTCCTCTCCAAGGTCACAACAGGTTGCAGCAATTGAGACTCCTATTTTGCTAAGCAAAAAGGAGGTTGATGATTTGGTGCAGGTTAGAGGTAAGGCGAAGATGGTTGACAAGTGGATAGACAAAGTGAACCAGGAGGTAGGTGAGGTTTTGGAAAAAGGATTTGAAACTTACAAAGAAGTGGAAGGAGTAATAAAAGAGATGCATCAATACATTGAGGCATCTGAAAAACTAGAAGAAGAGTATAAGGAGTGCATTGAAAAGTTAGAGAAGATAAATACATTGCCTCTAACTACTCTTCTAGAAGAATCTATACTAGAAGATGATAACAAAGATTTTGTAGAAAAGACTTCTCGCATACTTAAGTTTTGGACTGGCTTTTTGAGCAAGCATAAGGATGAAATTTTGGAAGCAGTTAATAATTTAACTGAGCAGTTGGAAGAGTTGGAAGCGGTTATGGCCATAATTGTAGATGTGAATGTAATGACTAAAGATGGCATGCTGTTGAGTCAAGTTAGAGAGAAATGGAATGAAAGATTCCAAGGACTCATGCAGGAGAAAGATGATGGAGGAGACTTAGTGATAGATTGGCTTGTAGAAGTCAAAGAAGAAATAAAAGCTGCAGGGAGAGAGTTGGTCAAGGTAAAAAGTATGAAAGAGTTTGCTACAGTTGAGTTGGATTGCATAAAATTTGAAGATGATTGGATTGATGGGCCAGATATGGATATGCTACAACAAGTCTTCACCAGTTATGATGAGTTCATAGCGGATCCAGCTTCACATGCATAAAATCTTGCATGCATGATGTTTTTCTTCCTTGCATGTTGCATGCATGCAGCACTGACAGTCTTAAGGGCGCATGATTTCTTTTTCTTCTATTTCTATCTTCTATTGTTAGATCAAACTGAATGTATAATGTAAGAACTCAATATCTAAGCTGATATGAGTTTCCAAGAAAGTTGATTGTTCCTAAAAAGGTGGAAAGCCTAAGATAGAAGTGAAGTTCGAACTTCTTTTTGTATTCTATAAATACCAGATGGGTATTACATTGTAAGGGTCGGCTAATTGAGAATTGGATTGGCTTACCTAGTGCTAGGAGATAGAATTTTAGAGAGTTTTGCAGAGATACATTGTACTAGATCTTTTGATAGTTAATAGAATTGCAGGTTTACGAAATATGGAGTTTACATTGAATTGTGTTGTTTGATAAGGTTAATGAGTTATAATCTACCTAAATTCCAGTGATTGTGCTGAAGCATGATAGTTTCTTATGTGATGAAAGTCATTAGAAGAAACCAGGTTTAAAGATTATCTTGTTAAATTGTCATTGAATTAAAGTTATTGAAGTCTGTTGATCTATAGTTTTGATGATGAATGAATGTGTGTTGTTTTGAAATCTTGGAAATACTTGTGATATGCGAATAGTGGAATTGAATTAAGTACCTAAGATGTATACGATGGTATAGTTATACTATGGGTTGTTTCATGCTATGGTTTTTGTGATCGGTTGAGAAAACATTCATTGTTAGAAGTAGATGTCTAGATATTAGATAAATTTAATTCATACTTGTTGATTTACCCCTTTGATCTATCTTTTTCTTTTATTTAAAACCCATTGATTTACAAGAACTATTTTGATAAAGAGAGTCATAGCTTGAATCCTTTGTTACCAACATAGGCCCCTTGAATATTACTATTGCATGAACCAATTGAGTGACATCAGATAATTGAGAACCAACTACCAGGACCTTGGGAGTTAGGCCACTACATGTTGTCTTTCTTTTTCAGGAGAAATAGAGTTGAAATATTCTGTTTTAATGTTGTTTGTGTCATTTTAACCATCAAGAGACCCCCACCCAACAAGTTCAAAAAGAACAAAGAACCAACACCACATTGTTGAAGACCATATAACAATATAGACAACATCAGAATTAAAACAACTCCAGAGGAAATAAGAACAAGGGGAAAACAATGGGCACAGAGGGAGAGTTTCATCGCATGGCCTTACATGAATTAACCAGACTTCCTAACACTAGTAGATGCCTCCATCAATGTGGATTAACTAGACTACCTAATGCTAGGAGCCACCTCCATCTATGGTTAACTAGACATCCTATCTCAAGGTGTCGCCCCATAGGGTGACTCATGTGGAGCCACTTACCTTTCATGGAGACAAGGTAGTGACCTTACCAACCAGGTCTTCCCACCCGTCCTTAGACTTTGAGAGCACTAACAACAAGGGTGAGGTGTATATTTTAGTCTTGTTATGTGTTAACTAACCCAACCCACTAGATACATTAATTAAGTTTTCACTTGTTTAAGGAAACTCTTCCATGGATGACCACTTGTACATTGGCCCCAAGAAGAGCCACTCTCCCCTATGGTTACCCAAAGACTAAAGTCAAGAGAAGGCTGTACCTCAATACTCAAAAACATAAACTAAATTCATTAAACAAAACACATGAGGCAATGTGACCATCTTGCGAATACATCAGGTACCAATAACCAAGAATCAAGGAGGTACCACCCATTCGCACAGCCACAACCGCACCAAAACAAAGAAATGCTCAAAAGGATCAATCTTTCCCACAAGCCTCGAGAAACTACAAAAATATCCACCCATATCTCCCAAAACATAAGACAAAGGACTGAGCATAAGTCATGGGTTCTCGTGGCTCAAAATCAAACAAAGATAAACCAAGACATGAAATTAAAATATACATTATATAACCCTTCATTTTGAACAAATAGAAAGTTATAGGAGAATCACATAAACCACAAAATACATCATACCAAGAAATTCACAATAAATAGTAATCGCGAAGGCATCACTTCCACATTCTATACTACTAAGCCACCAAACGACAAATCAAATCAATTTAAACATGACCATGAAGGCATTCACAACTCATAAAACCATAAAGGAAAACAATATATTATCAAATAAGGAATAAACCAAGACATCTATGGTTAACATAAAATCTATATTGAAAACATTCTTAATCCATTGAAGTTACTTTTGTATAATAATATTCTTCTAATTATTCCTTAATTCACTACAAGTATGACATATAGATAAATTTAAAAAATAAAAACTTTCCACTCTAGTGGGTTTCACATTAATGTCAATTATAAACCTCGCTATAACTAATTTAAAACAAGCCCTCATCCAGAAAGGAGTGATAAATCTGATTTACATAACTTCCCAACTCGTTTAAAAGTGGCATTTTACTAATGGAGGGAATTACATAAAACTTACTCTATACTAGCCCTTTCAATTTTCTAATTTATTCATCAGGTTGAGTCCTTAACTAATTTATAATTCACTTATAAAAATACTCGTAAAGGTGACCAACCTTCCTAGAAAATCTAATTCATATATTTAAACCACAACCCTTCATTTGTCAAATACAAATAAACCAACCTTTCCCTACTAATTCTCCCTAGCTCTTTATCTTCATAATAGCTTAATTCACAGTGGAAAACTACCCCATTATTAAACCCCTTGTACACATGACAATAAAGCCCTTAACAATAAATCATAACTATTTATACCCAACAAGACTCGCCAATAAACTATACAAGTGGTAAATAGATAATTCAAATGCAAAGTGATTACAAGACACTCAATCATTCATTTACTAATCCAATAACAAATCTAGAACAAATATTTTAATTATCTAATTACTATACAACAATTGTGAATATTATTTCCAAAAAAATTTGCCAATTCTAAAATTAGACAACAATAAGAGAATGATGAAGGAATAAAATTAACTCCTAAGTCATTTATTGATACACAATTCGTTATATACCCTTTTCTATTCACTTAACTAAATGTCTCATTCTTTTACATATTTAACCTTCAATCATTTAAATTTATTATAACTCTACTAAAATTTATTCCCAATTATTCAGTTGCATAAATAAATATTAATATATAAATATACCACTGCTTGACCATAATGATAAATCAAAGTATTGAATGATATTATAAATTTCAACATACATATTCAACCCAACCCACAAATTTTCAATAACAAAAGCCCTATCATTTATTCTAATTATATCTTAATGATATTTATTCCCTACCTTTTTCCTTCCAATATAACTAATATTCTCGTTATGCAAGGATCCATATGATCAAACACATTTGCAAATCTAAGACTACTGAGATAATTATTCAACTCATCTGCAAAGAAAGGACATACACAATTATTTACTTTAAAGAATACTTTCCTAAGATCTGCCGATAATGTGCAGATTATCAGATTTGAAAGAGAAATATATAAAATGTAAGTACATGAAGATTTACTTTTAGAGTCGATTATATAATCCTCTAGATAGTTCTCTCAACGTTTAGGAATTCATAAAATCAACATAAGTAAAGAACAAAAACTACAATAAATCTCAAAGAAACAAGCGAGCCCTATAAACTTAAGGTAAGTGCAACGCTTCCATTACAATTTTGAACTCAAAGCTTGATGCAAGAGGACTAGTTATAAGATATGTGTGCTTCATCACTCTTCTAACACGGTGATAAAGGGTGATGCTACAGAAAAAAATAATATAAGGGGTTGCTCTATTGGGACGATTGCACTAGCCATGATTAAAGGAGAAGAACTTGGGTAATAAATATTCCTCAGGCTACCGTGGCACAAGAACACCATTCGATTTAATAATATTAGGTCAGAGGCATCTCAAAGGACTTCGAAAACCAAAGAGCAAAGAAATTAGCCAAATCAGCATAGCAAAATAATGGCGCTGGGTTGAAGTCTCAGAATGCAAGAGGAAATACCAAGACAAATACAGTAATCAACGCCTAAAGAGGAAGTAAAAGGTTGAATCACCCATGTCACGGGTGCCTATGCTAAACTTGCCGATGATAGAAATATGACGGTCACTGAATTATTCATACAAGAGAAAGACTAAAATAATTATCCATAAGGCTTAACTTAAAGGTCCATCCCCATGAGGCACTCGGCTGCATGCATAACAAAAAGGGAAAGAATAAATTTTAACAAAGAAAACCCGCTAGAGAAATCAAACTCAAGAGAACGCCAAGAAGTTATAAGGAAACAACGACAAGCAAGGAGGACGGTGATGACAATTTTGTTAAGGAGGTTTCTCTTAGATCCAAGGGTTCAATGCACGTCAACCGTGTGGTACAAATTACTAAGTTCCACAGTCAATTTGCAGCACTGATAGAGTCAGAGAAAGCAGAGAGAGCTACGTCGTAATGACATTCAACTCCAAGGTTGTTGCGAAAGGAATTGTCTTGAGAGGTGCGAACCATGACCACCATTTTAAGCAGGTACAATGTTCATGTGGATAATAATGGTGATGCTAAAAGGAGTAATCTAAAAATGATTTTTGCACAAAGTCGATTTTGCAAGGAAGCTCTCAGAAGCTTGGATTAATGTAGCACCCAGGAAAGAAACCTAAGATTCCAATGAAATCTGTGGTGGCTGAGAATAAAGGATGAGTAATCCTAGCAACATCACTGGATCCAAAATAAACATTGAGTCTTATATTCTTCTCTAAAACATTTGTGTTGAAGCAGCAAGAGAAGACAACACATTAAGAGGTATTTTTACCTAGCATAGCTTATTAACTAAGGGGAATGAGAGAACATAATATTTATTATTCTCAATAATCTATATGAGCTCCTACTTACTATAATGACATACCCTTTCCTAAAGATATTATTCTTGCTACAGATCAACGGACCAAAGGATAGAATGAAGGGAATTTGAAAGCATGGTGGACAAAAAAAAAAAAACTTGTAGAGGAAGGGAATGCAAGCCTAATCTTATCATTTTGCAGAAGGTATAAGAATGATTTAGGTAACCCAACAAAGTCCTCTTAAAAGTACAATAGAGATAACTAGTTTCTTTTGAATACCGAGTAAATGACAATGATATATGTCACTAGAAATAATGATCGGAAGCATACCTGCTAATTTCCCTCTAAAGACGTTGTAGAATCATTAGCTTTATTTGCACCCAAACTCATTGACGGAATGCCTCAAGGAGATGTCCAATTGTGGAATGCAACCATTGCAAGAGATGCACCATGGTTTTTTTTTTTTAAACTTTCAAAATGAAATCGGCTTAGACCGTTCGATCTCCCGAATGAAATTGTTAAAAAGCTTAAGAAACTTTTCCACTTTTAAAACAACCTTTTATTGAAAATCTGTATTTTTCTAAAAACTGCTACAGATCAAAATTTTCATTCCCAAAAAAAGACAATCACTATAACAAGTTTCCATTTTCGACAAAAGATAATAATAAAATTTGCATTTTAAATTTACAACACATTTCAATTTATGAATTAATTCAATATTTTAACATTTTCACAAAACCTCTTCAACAATTAAATTCATCACTTTGATTAAATTAATAAAAGCAATAATAGTAAATATCGTTAAATCAGATTACTCATTAAATGACATTTATAAATCACAACTATATTAAATGGTTAGACAACATTCAAGACCATTAAAATAAATCAACCAGTCAACACCAAAAAAAAACTTACACATTTGACCCAAAGACCAAATCGAAGAGGGAACTACACCTATGGGGGAGTGAACATAACTTTATATGAAAAGAGTTTTTATGAAAATTTTCCTTTTCCATTGATGTCAAAGGGGGAGAGAAATTCATGTGAAATTTTTTATGCTTGTGTAGGTTGTCGTCTATGAAGGTTGTGTATGATATGTTATCTTTGATGGTTTTTCATATCATGTGTTGCCATCAATGAAAAAGGGGAGTTTGTTGCATGTATAGATGTGTTTGATGGTGTTGCCATTAATGTTGTCATTGATGTCAACACAGTTCAAGTTGATTGCAAATGGTACTTGTATGGTTGAGATATTGTAGAAATTATTAGAGTACATGGAGATATATTTATGAAGTTGTAGTTGTGTTTTTACCAAGTGCTTTTGAGAAAATTTGATAAATAATGAAGGCAGTGTTGAAGTGTAAGTTCTAAGTGTGCTTCAGTATTGTGCTATGCATTTCTTCTGTGTTGATCTTATGCCTATGCAGATTTGTAGTTATTTTCATGAGATTCAATGGATAATATATCCTAAGTTTTATCGTTTGGTTTGATGGAGAGTGAAAGATATATTCATTGGTATGTGAACTAGTTTAGCAAAACTATTTATTTGTGGATTGGGAGAAATGTTTTGGCTCCACAGTCTTCTAGTTTTTGGTTTCAGATCTTGTAGATCTAGGAAATGAATCTTCTTGATGGTTTCCATGTTACGAAAAATGTGCTTGTGATTCGGCACTCTCGAAGACCTTCTTTAAACCTCTTGTATGTTGTTGGTCAATCCAGTTGGACTGTCGAAGATTTTTTGTAAAAGAAATTTGTTGTAGTTTTTGTGGATGTAACTGAAGTATTCTCAGAGATGGTAAAATTTCTAGTGAAGTGTGTTGAGTGATCTATGTGTGATCATCTTGCTGGAGATGCGTGTACTTCAAAGATCATTGGTGTTTTCATTAGGTTTGGCCAACCTGGTGTCTACAAGTTACATTAAGTTTTTGTATAAAATAGAGGAAGCATGTGATTGATCCAAGATGGTGTTTGGGTCCTAAATTAAATATATAATTGGTCCTCTCTCATTCTCATCCACCATGGGAATGTTGAGTAGCTGACCTAATTTGAATTTGTAAATTGAAATTGTATAGTCGACCTTGGAGAATGTTTCTAGGGTTGAAGATGGTATAAAAGAAAATCAAGTTGTGAATTTAATATGCATCCATCCAAAAATAGAGCAAGCAAGTGAAGTGTGTGAACAAGTGTGAAAAGAAGAGTGTGGAAGAGTGAATTGAGGCAGTAGTAATTTAATGTGTTAGATTCTTGAAAGCAGTGAGTTGATGGTGTCTACAATCTTCTTATCAAGTTGTGAATGTGTGGAATCTTTGTGGTGGATCTTCATTTATCTTTTCATTTTTTGTAGGTAGTGAGTCTCCTTTTGGACAGTGAGTCCTTTGTTGGTAGTGAGCCTTTGTATTTGGGTAGCGAGTCCTCTGGCAGTGAGCCTTTGTATTTGGGTAGCAAGTCCTTTGGCAATGAGCCTTTGTATTAAATATTGCATTACTACTATATTATGAGCTAATCCTCACCGTGGTTTTTCCCTCATTGGGTTTTCCACGTAAATTTGGTGTCTGTGGTGTTTTATTTTTGTTATTTTCATTTCATGTTTACACTCAATAACAAACTAGGTTAAATTTTAATTGATTAAGGTTAGAAGTAAATTTATTTGATACAACTGATTCACCCCCTTCTCAGTTGTCTTGTGCATTTCATCATATAGAAGAAGCAATTAATGTGTTAAGACATTTCAAGGATGATGTTGAAGCAGACCAACATATGCCTAAAACTAAAGACCACAAGCCTGAAGGTAGAGTTGATATTTAGGTACAAGGAGAAAGAGAAATTCATGAGGATGAGAGGGTAATTGCAGCTCTCGGGTTCTTGGAAGATGATGAATTTATCAAAAACCCTAAATTTAAAGACTTTTAGATTAAGATGAAAGTGAGAGAGTTTGAAATGAGGGTTGAAATAAATAAGATGGGAGTTGAGGAATCCCAACATGACTAGATAGTAGAGAAAAATTTTAATGAATTAAGGATTGATAATATTGATGTTATCCCACAAGAGGCTAAATAGATTATTTTAAAAAGTAATATACTTATTGTCCCTAGTATGGAATTAAAGATTTTTTTTTACTTGATCAAGTGAGAACACAGGAAGACCCAATGTTGATTATTGAGTTTGACTTGAATGAAGGGGTAAGTGGCACATGTTATAACCCTAAGATTGAAACCTTGGCATTTTAGGTCAAACAAAAGAGTACACAAAAACCAAGGTACTAGATGTAGTGTAGGAAATGAAAGGGACAACTATGGTGAAAACATTAAAGGATACACCTCCTCTAGAAGCTACAACCATGACAATGCATCCATCTATGTTCACCTAAGCTGCAGTTAAGGAGATGGAAGCTAGACTGGGAGTGTACGGAAAGGAACATTTTTTTTTTAAATGATGAAGTCAATAAATTGTTCATAGAAAATGTGAAGTTGAAGGAACAATTGATAGGAGCAGGCCCCTCACAAAATAAGGAAACAATGTTATACCAGCCTCCTCCTGCACCACCAGTTGATATAGAAAGTGCTTCAACTAAACAAGTGAGCATTATTAGATAGGCTATTGAAGAGTTAAAGAAAGACAACAATGAGGGTAAGGAAGGAGTGAAAAATCAAATCTACAATGTTTTAGAGAAGGTCCTTGAGCATAGGATTAAGATAATTGTGGATAAGTGGGAAAGTGTGTATGGTTTCTAAAACTCACTAACATAGGTAATTGATCAGATGAAAACATATGTACCCATATTGGATCCCCTTTTTAAGAACTGGTAGGCCATACACCACACATTGATAACCTTGTGCAGAATCTTACAAAGGATTGTTGAGGCTCCTATAGCATTAAAACCTATGAAGAAGATGGCAAAAATAGTTATAAATAAATTCCATATATACAAGGAGAGGACCAAAATATTAGAACAAGAATAGATTTATTTCATACTCTGACGCAGGGGTTTGTGCCAAAAATATTGAAAGATGATGACCAATTGAATGACCTCAATGAATGGAAGAGTGAATTTGGCCAGATTATTCCACATTACATCACTTACATATAAAAGGTGGTGAGTTGAGTCATGATAGGTTTGACTTAATCATGGATGGAGTAATAGCCTTGGATACTAGATATTCTAAGTTTATCATGGATGGAAGGGTGTTACTAGACATTTGATGGAAGATTCACCTTGCAAATATATTGAAAATTCAAGAATACAAATGACCACATGATTATATAGTGTACGAGTGGGAGCAAAAGTATTTGGGTCCTCTTGAACAATAGGCCTTGGGGTTGTCACGGTGGAAGAACTAGACATTCAGATACACTTAAATGCAGAAAGGACCTTGAATAGATCTTTAGTGATCATAGGTGCCTTATGGAGATTAATAGAATATGGTGTCACGAGTTTTGCGTACTTCATTAGTTATCTACTTTCTTTTTTTTCTCTTAATTATGTTTTAATAAAAACTAATGTTTAGTTTATACGAAGAGGCGTGAATTTTGAAAAGATGCCATATTTTGCAATGGTTGAAGCTTGTTGCTTCTCTTATAAAAGAGAAGCCAAGACTGAATTTTGATAGATCGTCATCATATAAATTTATAGAAAAATATATGAGGAGACTTTTCTTATATTTTAATATCTATTTGAAGCAATCAATAGAGAAGAAGATCTAATCTGGTGTTCAAATTCTAGTCTCAATTATTTTTTGATAATGATGTGTATGATTGGATTTTTTATGTATTTTAGGTGGGAATATAGGGGTATATTATGAATTGGTATCAATTAGTTTTTCATCATACTATGTATGATATAATAACATGTGGTCTCAAATTGCAGTATTGTATTTTTTATGTATTTTAGGTGGAAATATAGGGGTATATTATGAATGCGGTATTTTAGATATCATTTTATTGAAAATATTGAGGGTATGTGCAAGATCATCATGGAAAAAATAGGCCCTTAAGTGGCAATAAAATTCAGAAAATCAGAGTTAGTCAACTTGACGTAAAAATTTGAATAAGTTATCTATATTATTTCAAAAATATGTAAGAATAGAATCTGTAGTAAATTGAATGTAGTTTCTAAACTACTAGGTTTATTTTAAAATAAAATAAAATCTATTTGGTGAAAATTTAAAATTTCAATGCAATAGTACTTAAATTTCAAGGAAAAAATAAGAAGTAGGTGTCTGTCTGACCACCCTAACCACAATAAAATGATAATATTTTTTTATAATATTTTAGATATAAGTAGGGGATTCATGTTTCAATGTGATGCATATTTTTTTGTAATTTTATTCCAAGTAAATAATTAATTATGAATGTTTTATTATAATTTTTGAAAAATAGAAAAAAACTTGTATGTCTAACCACCTTAGCTTGGTCAAAACTTCATGAAATTCAATTTTATTTTTTTAATCCTATATTATGTGAAGCATGGAATGTGACACATTTTTTGGATTCAAAAAATGTGATACCGTTTGAAAGCTATAGATTTTTTTCAATCAAGACTTTAGTTGTAATTCAAATAGAAAATGAATAATAATTATTTACTAAATTCAAAGTAAAGCATAATTTATATTGGTGGAAATCTGAGAATCTCCTTTAAAAATCCTTTTCGTTTCATCAATTTTGGGTAAACAAAATGTCGTCAGCCACATGGACCATCATATCACTTAGATATCGCCACTTTTTGGCCCATCATGATCCTGCACATACCCTTGAACAATTTTCTAACTTTTCAATCTCTTAGTTTCATTTTTCAGTGTCACTAAGGCCTAAGAGATCATTTCTTTGTTTGTAATGAGGAGGCTTAGTTCACTTAATATTAATATATCTATATGTATTATTAAATCATATATGTTCATTATTGTTTCCTTCACACAAGCATATTCAATGTATGTGGAGGCTAGAAGTTGTATTACAAACTAAAGCTATCATGTAGGACATACAAGAAAAGTCTAGCATCTAGAAAACATATAGGACATACAAAAAATTATATTCTAACTAAACAAAATTAATCTCAACCAAAGTAAGAAAACTAGGAAGAATTAATTACATTCAATAATAAATTACACCATACATATAACCAAAGTTTAGGTGACAAGCTAACCTCTTAAGATGACAGGCTAGTTAAGGTGACAAAACATTATCATAATCATCTGTATTGCTGATTATATTGCATTGCACATCTTTCAAACTCAAAGCATTACTTCACATTGCATAACTAATAACTAGATGTTGATAGATGACAAAATTTTAATTACAATATAGTTTTTACAAAGTCAACCTAAGCAGTTATGCAATTACTTCACATTGCATAACTAATAACTAGGAGCCATTGCCAATTGCATTTGCTTGTCATGGCATTCCATGAGACCACATTTCTTTGAGGCATTTTTTCAAACAGTTCACTATCTTGTCTATGCTACCACATTTTTCATACATATTGTCTACCAAATCATTTTATCAAACAGTTCGCTGCCTTTTTGCTATCGTTAAAAGCCTAAAAAAAGTGCTTTCAAACAAGATATGGATGATTGGAAAAAATTTGTCATAATATAATAGTAAGCAATAGCATAGACAAGGCAGTGAACTGGTTGGAAAAATTCCTCAAATAAATGTGGTCTCATGGTGATGGAATTCCATTACAATCCATAACAATTCGCTTGTCATGGAATTTTTCATGGTATTCCATCACCATGAGACCATATTTCTTTGAGGAATTTTTTTCCAAAGTTTATTTCCGTGTCTATGCTACCACATTTTTCATACATGTCTACCAATTCATTTTATCAAACAATTCATTGCCTTGTTGCTATGGCTAAAATCCTAAAACAAGTGATTTCAAACAAGCTATGGATTCTTGGAAAAAATCTATCAAATCATAATAGTAAGAAAAAAGCTATGGTCTCATGGTTTTTTTTGGCACAAAATTTGCATGATTTTATTTTTCATTTTTTTGTAGGTTTTAAATGCATTTTTTTGGCAATTTTTCTATTTGAAATGGGGAAAAATCTCTATGGTAAGTTTTGTGCATTTTTTATATTCTCATAGTTAGTGAAAAATGTGGTGTTCATGAAGGAATGGAAAAGATGCATAGAGCCTTTGAATTATACCCGTACTATGCAATGGAATTAAATCATTTAGCAAACCATTTTTTCTTCACAAGGAAATATTTTCTTGTGGAACAGTTGATTGAGACAACTCTTGTTTCAATTGACCACCCTCTCATGAAATCCCATTCATATTATAATCTTGCATGATCTTATCATAGTAAATGTGATTATGACACCACTGGTTGCTACTACATGGCATCAAACAAGGAAAGCCAAAGGCCATGGGATTTTTTGGATAGGTTCAATTGAAGTTGAGAGATCTTAAGAGTTCTCTCTCAAATTTTTAAAAGGTTTTGGAGGTCCACCCTGAGAAATGTGAGAGCTTAAAATTTTTAAGCCATATATATGCTCAACAAGGGCAGACAGAGAAGGCTTTGGAAATTTTAAGAAATGCAACTCACATAGATCCATGTGATGCCCATTCATTTATCAAGATGGGTGAGTTATTAATATCGACAGAGAAGAAGTACCCAAAGAGCCTTAGATTCTCTTAAGACAACAAAGTCTCTTACGAAGAAGAGCAAAGAAAAAGTAGCCATTGAATTATTAAACAACATTGGGGTTCTTCATTTTGAGTCTGATGAACTAGAGTTGGCTCAACAAAATTTTATGGAGGCATTAGGAAATGACATTTGGGTTGAATTCATAAATGAAATCCCTAGTGCCAATTCTGCAATTTTTTTGTGTGCTTTAAGTATATGGAATTATTCCATCAACTAGAAGAAGGTGGTGTTTCACTTGAGTTACCATGGGATAAAGTCACCACACTATTTAATCTTGCTAGGTTGTTTGTACAGCTACATGATATTGAAAAGGAAAATATTTTATACATGCTAATATTGTTCAAGTTTCTTGATTATGTGGATGCATACACTAGTAGAATTTGGCAAATAAATGACTATGTGACTAACACTTTTAGTCACAAAAAATAAAGATGACTAAATTCTACTCATTTTTTACAACACAACTATAAATGACTGATTTGAACATCATAAGTGACTAATTTGATCATCGGATAAAAAATGACTAATCACACAAATAAAAATTAGACGGTATGATATTTAAGTGGATAATTAAAAATGGGTTGTATTATAATATAACATAATATAATATATATAATATATATTAGAATATATATTATATATTATATTATTATTATATTTATATTATAATATATTTAATATTAGATTATATTTATATTATAATATAATATTATATTTATAATATAAATATAATATTATATAATAATATATTTAAAAGTTGGATATTTAATTTTGAAATCCTCTTTAGAGATGAAAATCAAATGCATTTGAAATCAAATTCAAATGAAAAAAAGTGAGCAAAGGAGATTTAAAACGACTTGGGGTTTTGAAAAAAAAGCAAGCAAAGGAGCCTTAACTTAAAAAATGTGAAAGCCCTACTTTTTTTCCACTACAAAATACCTTGGCAGCTATGGATTCAATGGCTCCCTCACAGTAGAGACACTAACCAGATGATAAGATCCCACTGGTGAGCAACTAACCCCTTCTTCCTATCGATTAGAGAAGAAAGTTCATTTTTCCTATTTGCAAGATGGATTTGTGGTAGATCTATGCTAGATGAGGGGATACTCCATTCAAATAATGTTGATGTATATTTATCAAGTGAGGAATAGTTTGGAGGAGCCTAAATCAATAGGGGCAGGGAAAGCAATAAAAAATAGTAGAAAACAAAGGTAAAGGATCTTGGCCGTAATTTGATTTTAATAAACACACTCTAAAACCCTTGTCGAAACTTTATTTTCAGGTTGCAGCTCATCGAATTGTAGAAGTGAAAGGTGAATAGTAGCGAGGAATATTTTGGAGGAGCCAAAACCAGTAACTGTGGGGAAAGTAGCAAAAAATGGAAGAAAACAAAGGTAAAGGGATGATGCAAGAAGTTGGGTCCACAAAAAGCTCAAAAAGTGGAAGTGTTTTTGTTGTTTTTCATAATTTGTCACACTTGGATTGAAAATTTGAGGCACTTACACAATGAATTTTTAAAAAAATCAGCAATATGAAATTTTGAATTTTGAATCTAATTTCTAAATATATAAATTGTTCAAATACCCAAATTGTAGAAATTAAATTTTGATAGGGATCTATAAAAACCACTTTTTAAAAGTCCCTATTTTTTAACCATACCATGCATGTGTACGGACACCACTTTTTGACCCAAATAAAAGTATTTTGCTAATTCCTTTTGAGGAAAGAGAGCTAACAACATGAATATTGATGAGGAATTTTTTTTGTAATTTTTTGTTGAATATTTTTTTTTTTATTAAATTTTTATTGGCCTTAATTGTTGTTTTTAAAAATCAACGTGTACGGACAACATAATTTGACCTAAACTAAACATTTTTTGAAACTTTTTTTTTTCATTCTGTAAAGAATTGTCTAAAGATTGATGTCATATAATTTTTTTTACAAGAAACTTCACCCAAGAAAAGTTATTAAAAAACAAAAAAAGTTTGATATTTCATGTTTAAGGACTAGTTTGCTTTGACATTAATTTAAAAATATCAAATATAATCCAATATTAATAAAAATTATATATTTGGAAACTAGAAATCGTGAACTATAATGGGTTTTAATTTTATAGATTGATTCAGAAAAAAAGTCCATCAACCATATTGTCAAAGATGGACATTCTTCTTCAATCTGCCTTAGTTTTTTAGTTGCAAGTCAAAGGCTAAGGCTCGGATTGCCAAGCCTTTCCCGAGCCTAAAACCAAGGCTGCAAGTGGGTTGGAGATTCAAGTTTTTAATAATGCGTATGCGTTTTTAAAAACGCATACGTGTTACAAAACGCATATGCGCTCTTTATTTGTTTGATTATTTTTTTTTAAAAATGCTTTTTAGAAACGCGTACTCATTTTGAAAAGAAAAACGCGTACGCATTTCTAGAAAGCATTTTTTTAAAAATAAATGGCTTGTATGCACTCAAAAATGCGTATGCATTTTATAACGCATATGTGTTTTATAACGCGTACGCGCTTTATAACGCATATGCATTTTTTTAGGCTCGGGTACCTAATGCATAATGCATACGCGTTTTTTAATAACGCGTACGCATTTTTTAATAACGCATACGCGTTTTTTGCGAGATTTTTTTTTTGGCCGAAACTTCCCCTCTTCGTGGACCCAACTTCTTGCACTTACCCTAAAGGATTTGATAGACAATCTAGAAAAGAACTTGAGAAGGAACCAAAGTTCATTAAAAATGGTGATGTTGGATTTGTTAAGATGATTCCAACCAAGCCTATGGTTGTGGAAAATTTCTCTGAATACCCTCCATTGGGTCATTTTACTATTAGGGACATGCACCAGAATGTTGTTGGTGGTGTCATCAAGGTTGTTGAGAAGAAGAATCCAACTAGTGCCAAGGTCACCAAGGCTGCTGCTAAGAAGAAGTGAAAGTCTAAGTAAATTTTGCAAGAGCTTATGCATGCACGAAGTATTATGTTAGCTGACATGTTGGATTTTGGCACATATGGTATGGTAATAGGTGTCTTATTAGCTTGTCATATGCAAAACTGGGTTCTTGATAGATGGTGGCATAGTTCATTTATTTACTGCTTTTCATTTTAGTGTTTGGAGATATACTTTTGATTTCTCAATTGCGGGGAAATTTTTGATTTGTCTGCACTGCAAGGAAATCTATGTAGCCTAAGCAGAGGGGAGGTATTTAAATAGTTTTAGTTATGTTATACAGTGATCTAGTATTTTTGATATTTTAGATTTATTTAAATGCAAGTAATATTTTTGGAAAATATCAATGAGTTGAATCTTCATTGATAAAAAAAAGGATCTTTGTCGTAATTTCATTTTAATAAACATACTCTAAAACCCTCGTCGAAGCCTTATTTTCACTAATGCTTCACAGAAATTGGTTCCTTCATTTCCATAGAGCTTTCTTACTTTAATTGACATGGGTGAAAATGGGTTCTTCCTAAAAGGTGTGTGAAATACTAGAGAACTAGTGAACTTTCTATTAGTATTCATTTCTAATGAGTGTGTTTGTTTCAAGATATCAGGCTTGACAAGCTATATACTAAAAAATGAAGTTATTAATAATTTTTATTTGATTGTTGTGTATCTTAGGTTTTTTTGAATGATATTCTATGGTATACTCAATTAATCGAACATCAAATGATTTGGACCAACAAAAAATAATGTTGAGATTTAGTATGGAGGACAACAAAGCAAAGAGAAGGGCCATGAAGGCCATTGGGGGATTTGAAGGTACAAAATTATTTTATATAATAGACTGCCATTGGTTTTATTTGAAGGTAAAGAGGAGTATGCATTCTAACAATATATGTTTTGCAAGCATGAATTCGACAGTGTTTGATGGTTTTCCAATTATGATACAAATTCACTGCTTAATAGTGCATGGGCTGAGATAGATGTTTTTGAATAAGGAGAAATATATTTTATATTATTCATTGTGTTGTAGGTATAGAAGTAAAGGTTGTTGAGTTTCAAATCCAAATGAAACTTTCAAGAAAATAAATTCATTGATACAAACTGATTCTATGTTTTTATGCCTTTTTGAATTCCTTCATTGTTCAATAAATGTTATAAAACAATCAGTGAGACAAGTTGCCAGTGAGGCACATCATTTATATATTTTGACTTGCTAGTGAGGTTGTAACCATTGATTTTTTATTTTCTAGTGAGGTTTAATGAAGTGAATTTTTAGAGTGGTTTTTTCGCCACTCATAAATACTATGTTGTGGCTCCTCTTAATTTTTGATCTGTTTGTGTCTAATCAATCATATTTGTTCAAGAATTTTAGTCTTCATTTCATGGTGCTTGTCTCAACATTTGAATATCTATGATAATTTTATATGCATAAATTTGTGAGGATTAATAAAGTTAGATTTAATTTGTAACTTGAATCATTGATTCACCTAAATAAATGACTAAACCATGAATAAATAAATGACTACTATGACTAAATAAATGACTACATTGACTAAATAAATGGCTATCACGACTAAAATAAATGACTACCATGATTGAATAAATGACTACAATGACTAAATAAATGACTACCATGACTAAAATAAATGACTACCATGACTTAAAAAATGACTACAGTGACTAAAAAAATGACTACAATGACTAAATAAATGACTACCATGAATAAATAAATGTATACTATGACTAAATAAATGACTACCACTACTAAATAAATTACTGCAATTACTAAATAAATGACTAAATATACTACCAAATTGATCAATCAAAATAAACAATAAATGACTAAAAATGGTTTAGTCATGAGTTTGGTCACATTATAAATGACTGGAAATAAACTACTAATGGTCACATGACCAATTTTTAGTAGTTTTTTAGTCATTTATTCTTGTTTTTCTACTAGTGATACCTACATCTTGCAGCCATGGATCGGGATCAGAATGAGATCCAACTAAGCCTAGAATTGATTGGGGATGCACTTAAGGTGGATAAAAACTCATCAAATGCTTTATGTATGCTTGGAAACATGGAATTGAAAATAGATGACTAACTTAAAGAAAAAGAAACAATTAAAGTAGCACACCAACTTGTATTGGTTGATGAAGAACAAAGGATTCAAATGGAAAGGAGAAAGAAATAGGAAGAACTTCAGCAGGTGATGCAACAAGAGGAGCAATTTGAATGTGTGAAGGAATTATGGAAGAGTAAACATAAGGATAGGGATGATGACAATGATGAGGCTGGTCACTCTGAGAAGAAACAAAAGAAGGAAAAGAAGAAAAAGAAGAAGGATAAAGACCACAAGTATTATGATTTTTATATGGAGGAACCTGATGTTGCCATGGAATATGAGGAAAATTATATGAGTGATAAGGCACAAGATGATGCAAAAAACTCCCAATATCTTCTTGCATCTATAGGCCTAGAAGACTCTGATGATGGCGAGATAAATTCTTGAGTTTCAAAAAAATCACAAAGGAGGTGTGCATACATTGATTCAAAAGATGATGAACCATTACAAAAATAGAGCCTAAGAGAATATGATCCATATGATGATGATGTCTAGGATTCCTAAGCTTTAACCAAGCCTAACCATTGTAGAAATAGATTCCAAGAGAAGATGATGCATACAATGACAATGGATAAGCTACCTCAAAAATTTAGTCAATCAAATATGATTTATCCCTTCCGAATCCATTTGACATACTTAAATGAGATCTTATAAAAAACCTCAAATGAATCATTTGTATGTTATCTTTTCATTTTTCCTCTTTCTTGTTTTTTATGGGCAACCTATTTTAGTCTTTATTTTAGAACATTTTTGTGTCCTTTAATGTATTATGATTTACCTTTCTATCAGATTCTAGATTAAAAGAACTTATAATTAAAAATAGATTAATTCATCTATTTTTATTTTATAGTCCCAAATAGATAGATTGAATTATTTTGTTGTTAAAAAAATCTTGTACAATGTAATGTCCCCTTTTCGAAATGAAACCAAGTTGAATCTCAAATTGTCATCGTTCATTTCCCATGGGCCTTGGGGATTTTTCTCTTGGAAAATAGGAGTATAATAATAACTCAAGAGGATCTTAATGTCATCAAAGGGGCCACTTAAGTGATCATAAAATGTAATTATAATAAAGAGGGCCTCGAGTAAATTGAAATTATAAAAAAAGGATGCCTTTGTTGAATAGTCCAAATAATTGAGAGGGGGGTGAATTAGTTATCACAAAACACTTTTCTTTCTTTACTTAATCTAAAACAATCTTAAACCAATCACATATTAATTAAAATAGATATGAACATGCAAGCACTAAATAACACCATGCACAATGAACAACAAAATTTACGTGGAAACCCAAGAAGGGAAAAACCACAGAGAATGCTAATTCTCAATTATAAAGCACCAGTTAAGGTGATTTTTACAAGAGCTCACTACCAAAATTCTCACTATAAGTAAAGCTCACTACTGGTAAGGCTCACTGTTGGTGGGCTCATTGCCCAATTAATACAAAAATCACTGATTACAAAATAGACAAAACATGAACTGATGAAGTTGTATCTACATATACATGAATTCAGTTTTGGTTAAGAGCGTAATATCTGACTACATCAGATCCGGTGAAGAATCTTTTGCAAAGCTTTCCTTCCTTAACCTCTACAATATGGATTGCCTCTTCCTGACACTTTCCTTCACTTCCTTCTGTGTTCCTTGTCGTACAATCCTTCGCACCCTTATCACTGTTTGCACACACCACACTTCTTGTTCAAATACCAAAAATATGTTCTACATACATATATATATACCCAAAGAACAAAATGAGTCGGCCTAGCAAAACATGTCGGCTTGAGGAACAACCTTGAAATATTCAATAAGACTTGGCACACTAGCATTGGACCCAAAGGATAGGTTGCACATAAAGATCTTCTTACCACATTACATCGAGACCCATGAATAGGTCATACATAAGATAAGTTCATCACCTAGAATAATTACGAAAATATAGTGTACTTTGAATTACATGAGATATATTCTTAAGCCGATAGGAATTCCACAACCAAGAAAAAATCTTGATCAACATCAATTGATAGGAATTCCACAACCAAGACCAAATCTTGATCAACATTAATTTTAGTATCAACTAGAGGAATGCAATTAGACATACCAAAACTTGTATCAGGCTACATGAATGTCTAGATAGCAAGGATACTCAGAATAAGCTTTAGGGACAACAACCAATATCAAAAGATTAGTCTTCAATATTCTACATTAACTATCTTCCACAGATGTCCCAAAAAGGAAGTACTACCATATCCAGATCAAGGATAACATCCACACTATGCAACAACATAGCATACTATAGGATAGATAATTTATGTATATCATCTGAAGCACAACCTTCTGGATCCCAAGTTTTGACATCAATGAAAAAATGTCACATCAACAACTTCTCAACAATCTCCCCCTTTGGCATTGATGGCAAAACAAAAAAAATGCAAAAAATGCAAAAAATCCAAGCTGCAAAAACTCCAAGTTATCCCCCTTTGTCAAGCAATTCAATTCCTCTTCAATTCCTCTTCTTTTTTTACTCTTTTTTTTCTCCCCCTTTTTTCCATCAAAGGAAAAGGTTCAAATAAGAACATTCCGAAAATTAAATAAAAATAACACTTTTCACATGAAAGATTTTCTTGTACCTTTCTCTCATAATTGGAAGAATCCTCTCCCAATCTTGTACATAGAAACCATCGTAGCACACACACTGTCTTGTAGAAACAACATTCCAAATGAATATGACTAGTTTAGAGATAAGCACTATTGTTCACAATCCATTGCATCAAAAAGTATCCCAAAGAGATGATCCAACCATACCTCAAAAATTTATTTGAGCAACCAAAAAGTTTTAACCAAGTCTTCCTTCTATCTCTAAGTAGACAATAACTCAACTTGCAACTCACCAAATCTTATTATCTATTTTCCATCTTTATCTTTGAAGAAGTCAAAGCACTTCCCATTATTATTCAATTTAGATTCAATAGCTTCAATTTTCCTTCTAAAATTATCAACAACCACAGGCCACCAGAGACAGTATTTGCAGATATCAAACATCTCCTTAAGGCATTCTCTTGTCTCACCAATGTGTTTGGATAACTTTCATTTTCCTGTGATACATATTCTTTCAATCATGGCTTGGAATTTATCTCCTTCATATTTTTCTTGCAACAACCTTTCTTCAACAAATTCTACCAAATCATCTGATAGCAAGTCAAAAATAAAAGAAACAATAATACCCTTTTTGAGAAGATACTCCACCAAGGCTTCTTCAATTCTAGGCCTACAAACTAGAGAGAAAGCATTCCAAATTTCACCAATCTTTTTCATATCACCCTCATCCAACATGGACCAAACTTTATCTATATTAGGTAGAGACTCTTCTTCCTTCTCGTTCTCTTCTAAGATAGTAATGATATCTTTTGTGTTAATTTTCCTCCTTTTAAGTTCCAGAGGGGAACCACTAATGACAACCTCTAATTCCCTCTTACGGGAGGAGGAACCCTCCTCAAATTGACTGATAGGCATAGCACTAGACACTATCACACCAAAGCACAAATCCATCTACAAGGATGATAAATAAACTTTGCATGCATTTTCTTTATCTTCCAAACATTCCAAATATCTGTAAACTTGCTTTTCGATAGGGATTTTGAACTTCTACTTAATATTCGTTGATGGTAAAAAATCCAAAAAATAGAATACTAAACACATGAGTAGATACCCAAACTAGAAGGGATAACTCTCAACCAAAGATATTCTAACATTCTTAATTAAGTTATACATTATCAGGCTGCACAAATCAAATTGTTAATTTTCCTTCACCATCTTATGTGCAAGATATACAACAATAACAGATGCAGAACCTTCATGATTTCTGAAATAGATTTTTTATAAGATACCATAAGCAACATACCTTACTAAAAGATCGGTAATGGTATTTATCAATAGAGCTCAGGGATCTTTGTCAATACTCCTAAGTTCCTCCATGTCTTTGTATTTCATAGTTTTCTTCCTAGGGAGGTCACCAACTCCACACAACCTAGTAATAGCTTCAATGGCTTCCTTAGTGATCGGATAGGATTTGTCCAAAAGGATGTTGCCATCATTGAAACGCATTAGCAAGAACAAGATAGATTCTTTTTCAGAAAACCAAGGGAATTCTCCCCATAGATACATACCCAAGGCACTCATATTATACACTTCATCCATCTTTAACCCTAGTTCCATTACCTTTATCTTTTGATGATAAAATTCATCCAAATCTACTCCCTTCAGCTTTAGTAGAATACCACCACTAGATTCACTGCCAATCAACATGGATTCCATCGACTGCCTAGTTTCTTCAATCCTTTTTATCTCTCAATGATAAAACTCTTCTCTTTCTTTGCAAATTGTGAGAAATTATTTGAAAAACTCTATCTTTTATCCTTAATTGCTCATGATGATTTCACCGCCAAAGCATGCATTGATGACACCAGCAATTGTACTTCACTTTTTCAATCATCCGAATTAAATTCATCATGCAACATCACCTAGATCCATCTTAGTCATGCCAAAAAAACATTAATCTTACTTCGAAGATGAGGGACTGACAAAATATGCATTGAAAAACTCCCCCTAAGCCAAGGTAGTAGGCTTAGATTTTGGAAGAGCTTGTACCAAGATCTAGTACCACATAAGGGATCTCCACATTCATTTCCTTTTTCTTCCACATGAAAATGGTCTTCTTCTTAGATTCATCTGATTTTGCAACCTACTTTTTGTTTTCAAACTTTTCCGAAGTAATATATTTGCATGTGTTAGCATAGTGTCTGGATTGATTACTCTTGTAACATCTTTTTCCTAACTTAACTGAGTGAAACCTAGATTTGCACTGATTAGCTTTGTGACCATAACCATGGCATAAGTAGCAATAACCATGAAAGAGATTATTCATTCCATTCCTTCTAGCCAAATTAGATAATTGAATTCTACAATGACTTGTTTTGTGACCAAACTTGTGACATTTAAAGCATTGAATACTCGGTTCCATCTTACTTCTACACTCTATAGCCTTATGTCCAAAAAAGTTTCATAGAATACAATGACCGTTAAATGATAAGTATGTTTGATCATTTTTTTGCCTCATCAAAGGTCTTTTTGTAGGTGTTCTAGAGTTTCGAACCTTGCTTGTTACACTAGATCTTACTTCAGCTTCAAATGCTTTGTCTTTACCCTTAGTATTCTGATTTGAGTTTTCACCTGAGAAGACAAGTCCTTCCTTATCCTTGTGACATTTTTGTAGGGAAAAAATTTGATCTAGAATCATGTTACTTTTGCATACTCTTGCCTCTAATTTTAGCCTTCTTAACTCTTGATCTAACCTTTCATTTTCTTCTACTTTCCGTTTGATGGTATCTTTGAGATTTTCTTCAGTCTTCTTCCATTCTTCCATTTGATGTTTGATGGTGTCATTGAGACTTTCTTCAATCTTCTTCCATTCTTCCATTTTTTATTTGATGGTGTCATTGAGACTTTCTTCTGTCTTCTTGCATTGATCCAACTGAAGCTTTAGATTCACAACACTTTCCGTTGACTCCTTTAATTCTTTGCTAACCTCTTTGTGTCTTGCTTTGAATTTCTGAATTTTCTCCCTTAGCTTTGAGATGTAGGTATTTTCCTCCTTGTTGTTTTCTTTCAATTCCTCATTTTCAGATTTTTTTATTTCCATATCACTCAATATTTTCTTCATTTCTTCTTCAAAGTAGTAATCTCATGTCATTTATTCAAACTACTAAGATCTCCCTCAAGTAGTCAAGATCTATCAGCAAGGGACCAGGCTCTTATACCAATTGTTGAACAGTCTAAATAACTAAGAGGGGAGGTGAATCAGTTATCGCAAAACACTTTTCTTTCTTTACTTAATCTGGAGCAATCTTAAACCAATCATATATTAATTAAAAGATATATGAACATGCAAGCACTAAACAACACCATGCACAATGAACACCAGAATTTGCGTGGAAACCTAGTAAGGGAAAAACTACAGAGAATGCTAATTCTCAATTATAAAAGCACTGGTTAAGGTGATTTTTACAAGGGCTCACTACAAGTAAGGCTCACTTCCAATGGGCTCACTATCGGTAAGGATTACTATTGGTGGGCTCACTACCCGATTAATACAAAAATCACTGATTATAAAATAAACAAAACATGAACTAATCAAGTTGCATATACATATGTATGCATTCAATTTTGGTTAAGAGCACAATATCTAAGTGCAGCGAATCCAGTGAAGAATCTTCTACACACCTTTCCTTCCTCAACCTCTATAATACAGATTGCCTCTTCCTAACACTTTCCTTCACTTACTTCTCTATTCATTTTCGCACAATCCTTCACACCCTTATCATTGTTTTTACACACCACACTTCTTGTTCAGATACCAAAAGGATGTTCTACATACACATATATATATACCCAGAGAACAAAATGAGTTATCCTAGAAAAACATGTCGGCTCAAGGAACAACCTTGAAATATTCAATAAGCCTTGGCATGCTAGCATCAGACCCAAAGGATAGGTCACACATAAAGATCTTCTTACAATGTTACATTGGGACCCATAAATAGGTCATACATAAGATAAATTCATCACCTACCATAATTACCAAAATATAGTGTACTTTGAATAACATGAGATATAGTCCAAAGCCGATAGGAACACCACAACAAAGACCAAATCCTGATCAACATCAATTGATAGGAATGCCACAACCAAGACAAAATCTTAATCAACATTAATTTCAGTATCAACCAGAGGAATGCAATTAGACATACCAAAACTTGCATCAGGCTACATGAATGTTTGGATAGCAAGGATACTTGAAATAAGCTTTAGGCACAGTAGCTGATATCAAAAGATTAGTCTTCAATATTCTGCATTAACTTTCTTCCATAGATGTCCCCTAAAGGAAGTACTTCCATATTTGGAGCAAGGATAACGTCCACACTACACAACAACATAGTATACTATAGGATAGATCATTTTTGTATATCATCCAAAGCACAACCTTCTAGATCCCAAGTTTTGACATCAATGACAATAATGCCACATTAAAAACTTCTCAACATATCTTATAATTGAAATCTTTTTTAAATAGTTCCTCTCAAATATCAATCAAACACCATGAAGGAAATTTGAAGAGTTATGTCTTTGGAGGGAAACTCTATTGAAGAGAAGCCAAATAAGGATGAGGAGGCATAGCGATCAAACATTTTATTTTTTTGATTTCTACTCCTTGTTGGATTTTTGGACTTTGGTTCAATTAACTTGATGACAAAAAATCTCTAGGACTGGAATTGGAGGATGAAAACCCACAATTCCTTGGAGTGATTTCATATAGGATTCACCATTGAGATAAACTATTCAAATTCCAAAATTATATTAATATTACACTTGTGTTGAAGAGGCACTCTGACTGATGGAGTAATATTACATTCTTTTTGGCCAATAATATATCAAGTTTGT
This sequence comes from Sequoiadendron giganteum, assembly GCA_007115665.2. Taxonomy (NCBI): domain Eukaryota; kingdom Viridiplantae; phylum Streptophyta; class Pinopsida; order Cupressales; family Cupressaceae; genus Sequoiadendron; species Sequoiadendron giganteum. The sequence goes on along the minus strand of CM021103.1, from coordinate 344,310,694 downwards.
GGTTAGCATCTGCCATATAAGTCATTGTCATTAGAGCATGATAATGGTTTCCTTATGATCTATTGGTGTTTTTATTTACCCATTAAGGCTTCATAAGAGGTTTCCAAAATCTATACTCAAGAAATTACAAAGCTAATGGCCAACTAATGAGATTCAGTCAACAACTAAGATCTCCCACACTTTAGGATTTGTGAAACCAAGGAGGGTTTTCCTAAATGTGTTCATAAAAATAGTTTATACCTTAAGAACACTTCTACATATAGATACATTCCCCATTAATGCAACTAGATATAAATTACCCTATTTTTGGCAAAACAAAGAACAATAACGACTATCTAGAGCTAGGAAAACAAACTTAATGTAAGATTTGTATCTCAAAAGAGACAGACAAGGATTTTTTAAATGTTTAGATCTTGAACCTCTACACTTAGGGCTACTAAGGATCTGGAATGAACTTTCTAGTGCCTCATCCAACCAGGCGAGAGTCATAGAAAACATAACCCTGATATTATGGAACTCATCAATATAATGCCTTACATTATGATATTTTCCATTAATTAAAATAGTACTCCTTAGTAAATCCTTAGCACATTATCATAGACTTGTAATTCCTTCTCAACTATTTTATTAACTCATTAAGTTAAATCAATAAAACTAATTACACATCCAAATATACCATTGAAACTGAATGAAGAAACCATTGATAAATCCATTCATAATCCATGATAGGTATACAGGAGAGCGATTGTCTTAATTTTTTTTGTAGATTTATTGATACCACTTATTATAAAAGCATAGCATGCTTATTTTATACAACACCCGACATGGAATGATTTTCCAACTAGAACCTTCCAAAATACCATAATATAACCTTTATGTACACAGCCTAAGCCTTACGATACAAAATCTGACCGCTAACAATGAGCTATAAAATCTCCTTTATAGACCAGGAGAGCAACAAGCATTGGGCTCCATTGTTCATTTTAAACTAAATTTCACTTTTACCAAATTAAATTCAAATTCACTTCACAAAAATCCTCATCATCAAAAATAACTACAATACGCGCAAATGAATCAAAAAATGGTTACACCCCTATAACCAGCCGAAAAAGACAAGAAACACTAACACCCATGCACACATCCGCATCAAGCCCAAAATACTGAGAACATCATCAACAGGAAAAAAAACACTACCCCAACAACACCACTCCTTTCTTGACACCCCAAGTAATCACACGGCCTTGATACAAGCGACCACTCCTAATTCTCGCTTCAGTAAGAAGCAAGACCGGTTCTTTACCCCTACTAGTACCAACACTAGATCTAGCAACATTACACGGTGCCACCACAGTAATTGGAGAAACTACAAGAACCTCCTTGTCAACTCCCATGAGTTTAGTCAGGGTCATGAGGTAGCTGTGGTAATCCGAATTAGTTTCAGACCCCTCATCATCAGAGCCCGAAGAGAGCTCAACAGGTAACATGGAAAGTTCAGACCTTGTCTCCACCCTTTGAGTGATTGTTCCAAAAGTATTGGGAACAATTTGTTTCTCCCTGTGTCGCAAATTTGTTACATTCACCCGAGCACTTCGCCATACTACTGATTTATCCATTGGAAACACTAGCTCAAAACTTAGCAAGAAAACAAACTTAAAATGCGATGATACTGATGAGAAAATTAGCAAGCATTTATAGAACAAGCCGATGTAGGGAACATTAATTTCTCAAATTGTAGTACGAGAAAAATGAGTGATTAGTGGTTGACGTCACCACCATAGAATAATTGTGAGCTCATGGAAAATGACGTAGAGCCTATCATTGCATTATCAGGTGGATACCACTTGCACACAAGGAAATCAGGAGGAAATCCACTAAAAAACCCATTCCATTAATGAGAATAACTTGCAGAGTGCAAATAATCATCACATTGGTGAATAGTAACCCTTTGAATTCAAACCATAGATGTGAAAAGACCTGGCAAGTCAGACGACTCGGATTGAGTCAATGATCGTTGAAAAATCCACATCACCACTTGGGAAAAATAGCATCCAATCATAGCCCTCGCAATCAAGAACCCGCAACTGAGTAGCAAGCCCCACCCAACCCCCTCATTCCATGGAGCTAATCCATGTGTCACCGGCTCTCAAATCTCATGGAATTTTTGAAAACATTAATCCGCTCGTGCGAGGCCTGCGAGGGACAGTCATCATTAATCCCTGTCATTTAATATCCACCATTGAAAATACACCCACTTGTCACTACAGGTGCATTAGGACAGGCCCCACCTATCATACTTGAAAAATGGTGGCATCTCGCACACCTCACACCACTTTAGTGACATCAGCAGGAAACCTTGCGAGGTCACTAAGGAACAGTCCAAATTAGAACTCGTGATTTGATGGTCAACCAAACTATGTAGGAAAAAATTATTATAATAGTGGGGCCGACCGGAAAAACCCTCGAAGGCACAATAATTTAGGCCCACCCAAACCTAGGGAAAACCACTCGACATAGGCAAAATAATAATAACACCCAAATAGAAAGAAAATACAGATAGTTCAGGTGAAAAGGGGTTGGTAACAACATGAAAAAACAAGCTCAGTTAGATGACTTAAGAGATCGGTGACCCCCAATAATAGGTCAATGCTAAAATATAACGTGAGGGTTCAAAAGGTATGAATCAAATTTATCATGGGTAACAAAAAACCCTAAACCCTAAGCATTAGATCCCCAACCATAAAAGGTAAACAAACATGCCCAACCAAGAAATTTTTTGACAAATTTTAAAAGTCCCATCATGATCATTGGTTGTTGTTGATATATTCGATCATAGGTGCATCTATGAAAAAGGTTTCATACAGCTAGTCACCATCTTCCACATATATAAATTACATCATTATTTCTAGTGTAGTGTTGCAAGTTGGGGCACTCAGATATATGGTGGATCCATATGGTATGTGCAACTCATGTACTATTTTTGAAACAATAATCTGAGTTTGGATTATGGTGCACAACCCTTTAAAATCATTATCACATCTAGGGATCATTGTGGCAACTTCATATTTGATCCAGGTATCAAGAATATATGATCTATTATTTTTGAGGTTTTAGGATTGTTGGGATGAACATAAGTCCATATTGTATGCTTCATAACAACCCTTTTTACTATTCCATAGACCAGTTTTCCTATCAATACAAGTATTTGATTTATTGCATCAATATTTTTCACTTTCAGACTTTATCTAATCTACAAATTGGGTCCATATTGTTGTTTATCTTCACTGTACTACATCTATGAAATATATCAATTTCTGTAATAAAAAATGCTAAAAAAGGAGGGCATAAAATTGGAAAATATTGAAAAATAAGAAAGTCCTATAATTGGGGACATTACAATGGTATTAGAGTTGGATCTTGTCGGCTTGTGAGATTTCCTTCTTATATAGTCAAGTGATAGAGCGAACAAGTATTATCAAAGGAAACTTGGAAAACCTATCCATTTCCTAAGAAACAATTAAAGATGCACAAAGTGAATTAGATGTGAAGAATTCTTATGTTGGAATTTCACTTGGAAATTGGAATTATTTTGTAGCTTTTCGCAATGAGAGGAGGGATCCAAAGAATGAGGCAACACATCTTGAGAAGTCTAGATAATTTTATTGTAAAGTGTTAGCAGAAGACTAGGAAATGTTTATGTTGCAAATGGGACAGCCATTGTGCTGGCTAAAAGGGGTCAATTTGATATTGCAAGGGATTTTTTGACATAGGTACATCTTTGTTTAAATGTCTGATGTGTGGGTAAATATAGCACATGTTTCCTTTGCAAAATGACAGTTTGTGCTTGCAGTGAAAATGTATTAAAATTATATGAGGAAATTATATTTTGGCACTGACACCCAAATTTTATTATATTTAGCTCAAACACATTATGAAGCAGAATAGTGGAAAGATTGTAAAAGAATATTATTAAGAGTAGTGGATTGTAACTACTATAAGTTTCCAATAAGAAAGTTATATATTATGTGTTTAATGTAATGAGGGTTTTGAATTGCCTCTGAATTTGCTATAGAGGGCATCCAAAAATTTGACTTCATTGCAGACTTCAAATAATTTGTAGCAAACACCGAAGTCCTTTCCTTCCTTTGCAAAATTCTCTAGGTCCTCTTCAAACAATCTTTATCTCCCATGCAAGTTTTCTAACTCAAAACTCCTCATTGTAGTTCATGTTCCCAACTGTTGTAACTCAAAACGAGGCACCTCAATGTAGTTCACGCACCTCAGTGTAGTTGTCTAAATGGGAATAAGGCAGAATCGCTAGATTCTAAACTAGAATAATGCATAATCGTGCATAATACATGACTCTCGCTAATAATTTCCCTAAATATTTTAATTTTTTTTTTCTAATTTGTACTTGCATGACTGGTTTTTTAGTCATTTTTATTTGTGTGACTAAATAATCTTTTACTCGATGACCAAATTAGTCATTTATTTACTCATTTATAGTTGGGTTGCAAAAAATTAGTAGAATTTAGTCATTTTTAGTGTTGTGACTAAACGTTTTAGTCACCTAGTCATTTATTTTTCAAATTCTACTAGTGTTTAGTCTCATCATGATGAAACTATGGAATAGAGACCAAGGTAGGAATTCTGACATGCTAGGGAAAAACCCAATAAATAGAATATAGATTTTGAGTTTGGATCAAATTCAACTTTAAATGTGATTTTATCTTGAGTAGATGAAAACATGTATCATTTGGAAGAATTTATGTAGAATATGTAATCTAAGATGTTATGGGAGATTGGTAGTGTTAAATTTTTAAATAAAAGGAGAAATGGAAAGCACCAAGTCTAATATAATATTTTATATCCAAGAATATATCTAGAATAAATCAATCTCAAAAATAAAGGTGCAACAAGTAAAAAAATATTTTTTTATATCCAAGACTCTAAATAGAAGATATCAATCTCACAACCAAATTCACAACCCCATATTTGCATTGGAATCAAGGTGGAACATGTAGATAATTCAATCCTTATCTAAATGCTGGGACTCATTCTAGATCTTAGAACATGCTATAAAAGGGGGATATACCTAATATTGGTGGTAAGGTCCACTTTTATAAATTAAATGAATTATTTTTTGATGTAAATAAAATTCAAAGTGAGTAAAAGGTGAAAAATATTTCCTTATATTTGGAAAGTAAGCAATGCCTTTAATACTGATGGCTATGTGCTCAAAGGAAAGTTTACTTAGTATCACATGGTCAATTTTTATAAAGAAGCCATAGTTGACCATAATAAAATTTTATCAAAGAATGCATTAGCTAGCTAGCCAAACTATAGTAAATAAGATTAATCAAGGATTATGTTTATTAGCTCCAAAACATAAAATTTCAAGTAAAAACAACTATAGATAACTTAAATAAAAAAATTATTTGTGGATTAAAGATCACATAAAATTATGTGTGTGCATGTTTAATCCTCTTACCAATCTAATTATTTTATCATCTCATACAAGGAAAGGAAAAAAATTAAGTCCTAGAAGGTAGGGTTTCAATAACATAAGAGATAAGATATTCCTAACACAGCCATTCCCTCAACCTATTAGATTGACTCCTCAAAAAAATATAGAATAAAGAAAAAAGGGATATGTTTTAATCATGATAGACAATATAATTGAGGCTAGAAATGTGCCAAAAAATATTTTTTTCTACACTAAAGGGCCTAATGAAGAAGAAGATGATGAAGAAGTGCAAGACCTCAATTAGAAAGATAAGGAATCAAGAGATATTCCACCAATTATTTATTATCATGCATTTTTGGAATTGTCACCCTAAAAGATCTCAAGTTAGTGGTGCCCTTTAAAATTTAGAGAGTAAAAGAGTTAACTGGCTCAAAAAACACTTATGAATTTATTAATAAGAATTTAGTTTCTTGTTTGAATTATTTTATCTATCGATCTCTATAATTTTAGGTCATATTGTCAATGGGGTTGCAATTAGTTATTCAAGGAAATTGATGCAGGAGCATCTGGGTCCATGGGCAATCCTGCATCACCCAATAATATTTTCTTTTTATTTTCTTATTTTTGGTGTGTTGTGGTGGTTTTTGGTGTCTCTCTATATATTTTGAGCTCCTTGATTTGGTTGGTGAAGTTTTCATGGGCATATCTCTTACATTTTGGAAGAGTTGATTATTTTATGACCAACTCACAATTTCAAAAAAACTTAAATCTTTTGAATCCTTGAAGGTTTGGGAAAAATACTTCTGTAGGGGACTTGAGGAAGTCATAATACACCTTTAGGGAAAATTTCATCAAAATCAGAGAACTTTGATTTTTCACCCGTCGACGCCCAGGTCCACTCTTACACTGTTTTGCAATTACATAATTAATTTTCTGCTAATTCTCATTGCAGGTACAAGACATTATTTTTGAACATTAAAGTGGTATAATTGATGCCCATTTGTGAAATTCCAAATTTTATTTTCTCTAAAAAATTATATTCATTTGAAAACATTTGTTCAGAAGCTTATTGAAGGTGTTTCGAATGGTAGTTTTCAGTTTTAAAAGGATGCAAATTATAAAATCATTGTATGTGTAGACACTAAAAAATGTCCTAGGTCTGCAAGCAACATTTTTCCTTGGCCGTCATCCTATAATAATTGAATAATTTTAATTATTTAATTATTCTTGATCATATTCCTCTGTTAATTAAATATTTTTTAATTATTTAATTAATTCACTTTCTGATCTTTATTTTATCCTCATCAATTAAAATAAACTAATTGTGTCATTAACACCCCCATTCTTCAATAATTAAATAAATCATTATTTACTTAATTATTTATCTTTTTATCGTTCACTTATAATCAGATTATTATTATTATTATTATTTGTCTATGCAATTGACCTTTCATTCTTCTATAATTAAATAATTTTTGAGATTATTTAATTATGTGTCATTCATCTCCCCTTTAAATAATTAATTCAAATTAATTATTTAATGCCTAAATTTCCATCCATCCTATTTAATTAAATTCACTGATTTAATTAAATGATCATTTTCATTTTCCTCCAAATGAATAATTCGAATGAATTATTTATTTTCCACATGTCCATTTTCTCCATTTTTGAGTAAATAATTTAAAATAAATTATTTATCCCTCCCTTTTTGGTCAAATATGCCCTATTCATGGCCTTTATTTATGTCATAGTCGTATCTTTCATAGCCTGCATATATATCATAGACGTCAGGCGTCATATCCCTCCCATGAATGGCATATTTTGGTTGCATCAATCATCCACCGTTGATCTTGGCATCTTTCCAAAGCTCAATCTTGGCCCTTCATTTTGTAACCTCATTCTCATCAATTCTCATTCGTCGATCTTGGAATCCTTCTAGAGGATCGATCTCGATCATCCATTCAATTAGTTGTCTATAAAAGAGACCATTTTCCTCAATTTTGAAGTTAACAACTAATATTATCCAACCTTCTACTTACCATTTGGATGTTTTTCACAAGTACTACAACAAATCTGAGGGAAAAATTGCATAAGGAGAAATAGGAGAGCAAGAGAAGTAATCAACTATAATGGGGAGTGTTTCATTTGCTTGTTTTCAGTTTATTGATCTCTTTTATTTGTATTCTCTTGTTTAGGTGTGGTTTCATATCTTAGAAGTGTTGCTTGTCACTCATTCTAGGATAGGAATTCTCTAAACCCATCTTACATTGGTGAACCTGACATGAACATTATTTTTTGTAGTTTTTTCATACAACTTTTGCTCATTTTTTGTAGATTTTAGGTACAAAACGATGCAATTGTTAAATGTAGCAACACATTTTCTAAGACTTCACACATTTGATGAGAAGTGACACATCTACTGAAGACATGATGGGGAGAAAAATATGAATTTGAAATTGTGACGCAAGCTCCCTCATGTGATGCAATGCAACAACACAATCGTTGCAGGGAGTGATGCATTTGTCCGCTATGTACAGAGTTTTGGTTTTGTGCTCTTTCTATCTTTCTTTTTCATTTGTTTCCATTAGACTAGTGTTTTTGAGGTTACTGATCTTCCGTTACAGCTTGTGACTTTGGAATGGATCTCCCAAAACTACTTCTTTAGAAGCAACAAAAAAATTGATCTCTTAGTTTTTAGTTTTCCTTAAGCTTCTTCTTTCTTATTTTTGTTTAGCCTCTTCATTTTTCTAGTTTTTTTAGTTGTTAACCTTTGATTTTTAGTTTGGTTTTTAATCTCTTGTGCTAACTTAGTTTTTACAATTTTTCATTGGTCCAAGATAGTTTTGAGAAACTACTAACACATGGTTTTGCAGGTTTCATTTGTCCAAGGATATATTTTGAAAACACAATCTTGTTTGTTGTAGATTAGATAAAACTTCCATTGGTGCTTTAAAAATAATGATTATCTTCTCTCACGTAGATTTAAATAGGGGGTAATGAATCAGTATTTTAGTGTTTGAAGGATGGTAGGTATTATGCTCTCACCTTGTGCAAACTCGGTGATCAAAAAGCTAGACCCATCTTCTTTTTTTTACCCTTTAGAGGGCCTGTCTTGGTGGGAAAAAGTACTCACCCCAAGGGAATGACCCAAGCAGTAATAGGCTAAAGCCAGGTCCTTTTGAACCGCTATATAAGTTTGTGATTGCAAGGAAATTTTGCAATCAATGGGATGGTACGTGATAGATATTGTGTTGTTAGAATATGTGGTCTAATTAGAAAGTAAACTAACACACCAATGAAACATTAGATTGAAAGAAACTAATTTAGAGAATACAAATGCAAACTCTAAATAACAACAACTCCTTCAAATTTGCCCCATTGTTCTTTATCTCCAAGGATTCAATTCAAGATACTGGCTCTCAGTTGGTTTAAGCAACAACTTAGGAGAACATGATTGATTGAAAATGCATGTCCATTGCTAATGATTAAAACTATGCTTATGAACTCAAAATGCTATGATATTGCTAAAATGCTGATATGTTGATTTGAATGCAACTATAGTAATTGTACATAAAATCTAGGATGATATCTACTGACGAAAAGGCCGTATTTATAGATTTTCGAAAGGCAAGAATCTAGTTGGCAAAGATCAATGGTTGAGTTTCAAACCTGTCAAGATGAACAGTGTGAGATTCTGTAAGTTGAGAGAAAGATGGAGAATGTTTTCAACCCATGATACTATCTTCATTCAAAAATGGAGATAAACATGCTCTTTGTCTTTTCATTAATTGAAAATTTAGTTGAAAATTGAGGATCAATGCCAATTAAATAAATGAATTCATTTAATTATATGTGACATGTATTTTGGAAACTTCCATAATTAAATAATTATTTATTTAATTATGTGAGAGGTGAAAAAGATGTGTAATTAAATATTTCCAATATTTAATTATGTGAAGTGTTGGATGAATTAGAAGAATATTCCATAATTCGAATTTAAACATTCAAACTTTAGAAATAAAATGATAAATAAATAAATTTATGAAATCTATTTAATTTAACTAAAAGGAAAATATCAATAATTAAATAAACTTATTTATTTAATTAAACTAGAAGAATTAGAAAAATGAACGATATGAATAAATAATTTATTTATATGTAGATGACTTTAGAATATTAATTAAATAATTCATATTTAATTAATTAACAGATTTGATTAACCATGACCATTTTTAGATGTATACATTTTGCCCCTCTTTGAAGTGATGTGTTTTATGCATTACTTTAAAGAATTTTCCCCCTGAATTTGAAAATGTATCGATGTTATATGCCCCCTCGAGAGATAAATCGTGTGATTTGAATGATGATGATGATGATTTGAAAGAACTTAGATGATTTTTGGAGCGAAATTGGCGATTTAGCTCTCAAAATAGCGCTTTGTATAGTAAAAATTGAAAATAACTTCCCTTTTTACCCCCTTAAAAGGTGGAAAAGGTGAAAAGTCATTTTCATTTGAACAGTAACTTGTGGTAAATTTCAGAGCTTTGAGAGATAAAAATGAGATGCCAATCCACTATGAGCACCACCGATTCGAGCGAGCCCACCATCATCAGAGACCAGCTGTGTATGGACCTCCGATAAGTTGAGTTGATCCTCTATCAAGAATTTGAAATCGTATTTTTGAAGATTTTTTTTTATTTTTTAAATTTGTAATATTTTTGTAGTTCTATTTTAGTGCATAGGTTTTAACTTTAGCGCACACGAGCCTTAGTTTAGTGCAAAAATGTGATAAAGTGGCACATACAAAATAGCGCATAGATGAAGAACATTAGCGCATAGATGCGTAGATTAGTGCATAGCCTGAAATAGCGCATAGAATAGTATGAGTAGCACATAGGTGAAATTTTTCCGCGTAGGATGTTAGATTAGCACATAGGCTAGATCAGCGCATTGACAAGATAGAGTGGTGCATATGCGTGATAGAATAGTGCATTGGTTTTTTAGCACATCCAAGATCTATTGTAGCGCATAGATTGGATAGAATTGTGCATTGATGAAGTAACGCATTGCACCTCTATTTTAGCGCATCCATGAAATTTTGCCGAATTTTAAATTTTGAAGTGAAATTGATATGTGCTTGATGATTGTTGCTATATTAGACAACTGATTTGATGCTTTTGAATGTCACCAAGGATAGATTAGCTTGATTTGAGTAATGATTTGATAAATTTTTTCTCGTGTTTGAAGAACAAATAGTAATAAGCTTAATAAATTTGCTTTCCTAATTGAAAGACAAATAGTAAATGATAGATTGATGTTAGGTTGACTGACAGTTGTAAATTTGTTTCCATGCGATATGAAAAACAAATAGATTAAGATTTTTTTGCCTTCCTGCTTGAAGAAAAAATAAGATTTTATTTGATTGACCTGATTGCCCATTTGATACAATTAATGAATTTTCTTGATGTACTAATTTTATTGGATGATTTTGAGTATCCCCTACTGATTGATTTGTGTGATTTCTTTTAATGTCGTAAAGGATAATTTTAACCTCCTCCAGATCAGAGAGAGATTTCCCCACACATGGGATTTGGTTCCTCGACTGTCCCAAGCTGATTTAGAGGTGATATACCAGTGTGGGTTGAGTCCACTATTGAAGATCCCGCAATATAGGATCAATAGAGCACTGTTGATGGCCTTAGCTAAGAGGTCGCATAGTGAGCACAATACCTTTCACCTACCGATGGGAGAGATTACCATGACACCAGAGGATGTATACAAGATTCTGGGTATCCATGTAGTTGGTGAGCTTGTGATCTATGATCACAAGGAGATTGGAGGGACTGATGCATTGAAACGAGTCTTTCAAGATCCTCATGCAGGCGGGTATGAGATTGTCAGGAAGGATATGGTGGAGAGTTATGCCCCACTGCCTTCGGTGTTAGCAGGGTTCATCAGTGGTTTCCTTTGTCCTGATTGTAGGCCAAAGGGACTATCAGTTGGCTAGGGTTGGATCATGGAGGACATGCTTCTCCATCAGACTAGATATGCATGGGGTTCGTGCATGCTTTCCCATCTATACCATGATCTGCATCATGTAGTGTATACAGATGGGAAGAGTCTCTCATGTGGAGTTAATCTTTTACAAATATGGGCATGGGAGCATTTTACTATTACTCGCCCCATTGTTCGGAGAGATCGCATGCTTGGCCATCCATACATTTATGCCTACACAGGTCCCCTTGTCTAGCTGATGTTAGGTAAGTTAGATGACATGGATATAGTCATCTAGAGACCATATCTAGATTGTGATCCTTGGGAGGTTGATGATGTAGAGCTTCCCTACTACACCAGATCTAGGTATTTGATTGGTCGTACTTCATTTGTTATAGAGCGGTTCCTGGTTATGTAGGTATTGAGATAGTATGGTTTAGTACAGATGATGCCATAGGGTGTGGCACACTATGCTAGGTGCTAGGAGGATGTGCCAGAGTGGGGTTCATTTATGACGATAGAGGCTGCCAAAGCAGAGTATGCAGATATGCAGCTAGATTATTAGGTGATACATCCAGAGGTGACAGATGAGTATGCAGCTTACTTTTACACACATCCCTTCCCGAGATTTACCAGTCTAGAGGAGCTTGCCCCATTATTGGAAAGACCAGTTATACAGTGGGCACGATGACAGCCATAGGCATAGGCAGAGGCTGGGGCACAGGCATAGATACTAGCAGAGGCAGAGGGTGTGGAGGCTATGGATGTTGATGATAAGGAGGATGAGGTGGAGGATTCAGGTAGTTCAGATAACAATGATGATGACAGTGAGGATGACAAAGGTGATGGGGGTGGAGTTCAAAGGTTCTTCTTGGACGTACCATTTAGGATGAGCCTCAAATAGTGAGAGTGGTGGATCAACCGAGTACTTCAACCCCACGGATCACTATCAGGGCTCCTTCATAGGGACAGATGGATACCTTGTAGGTAGAGGTTCAAACTCTTCAAAGTTAGTTAGCACAAGAACAAGTGACTATCAACCAACTACATGCATAGGTTGCACAACCACCACCTCCTGACCCACAGATAGCTCAACTTACAGAAGAGCGAGATAGCTTCTGAGAGCGATGCATACAAGCCGAGGGGGTAGCAGAGTGACTCCTGAGATTAGTCGAGATCACCTCTATTGGAGAGGTTGTAGCAGAGGGACTAGAGATTTCTCGGGAGACTGAGTATTATAGGATGAGATATTTTGAGGTAGTGCCACCCGAGAGGAGGATTTCCTACACATAGTCAGGTACTCAATCATGGATCCATTCACGTAGCCATACCAGGAGTGCCACCAAGAGTGTGGTACAACCAGTTAGACGAGAGATCAGGGCTTCTAGGAGTAGATATCCAGTGAGACCTACCACCTTGGGAGATAGTAGTAGCCATGTGCCACGGCCAAATGCCCCTCAGTGATGAGTGATTGATACATCTATTCATTGTATTTTATATAGATTGTTAAAACATTTGATATCCTTGTACACCTAGACATTTTTTTTGATGAGATTTATGATATGCAGTGGTGATTTTATATGCATGTGTTATGGATTCATGTATGCATTTTATTTCTATATGCTATGTCATTTATGATTATGGATGATGATATATGCATTGTGATATGAATTACAAATGATAATTTTATTTTATGTAATGTATGATGATGCAATGATGATATGATGTAGGATGTGTTATGATGAAATGATTTCTAACATCATGATATATGATGCAATCTAAATGATTTTATTTTATGATGTATGTATGAATGAAATGGATGCAAGATGTAATATGTAATGATTTTAATAAGATGATATGTCCTAAAAATGATATGATGTAAACTAAATGGATAATGATTAATATGAATGAGACCTAATAATGATGAAAATGAAAAAGTGATATGAATGGATATGAGAATGGGAATATGAAATGAAATGATAATGATGACCTAAATGAAAAGTTATGGTGAAACGAGATGTAATAAATGATAATGTGATGAGATGAAAATGAAGCAAAATGATATAAATGAGATGAATATTTAATGAAATGTACTGATGAATGCTATGCACATAATATGAAAATGGTATATATATGAACTAAAATGAATAATGATCATAATGATGATAATAATGATAATGATGATGATATGGATTGGTGTGATAATGGAAAGATGAAATGCAATAATAACGATAATGATACATAATGATATGATGCAAAATGATAGCCTAAAATGATGATATGAAATGAATGAAATGGATGTATATTTTATCAATGTAATGCAATATGATGTGAAATGAATGCAAATGCTATGAAATGATATAATATGAAATGAATGATCAATTAATGATATGTAATTTATGAATGATTATGCACATGAGAATGATATGATATTTAAAAGATGGTTTATGATCATGATGAACTAAATGAGATCGAATAATGATAACAATGCTAATAACAATAATGAAATGAATTAATGTGAATATGAGAAATATGGTACTGCAATGATAAGGATAATTATGAATGAATAATCATGGTGAAATGATATGTAATGAATGATAATGAAATGATATGCAGCAAATGTCCAAGTGTACTCAATTGTTGTCGTAAAAGATATATGAAAATTTTGCCAACTTTCAAAAATCTACTTAGACAGCCCCCAGAATACAAATCTAAATGAATCATGCAGTCCTAGAATGTAGTAATGAAATATTTCTCCTATTTGGCATTCTGTGAACCAATGTTGCGCGTGATTTTTCATCATTGAGCCTTTTGATATGTTGAAAGTTAGTGCAAGCATCAAAGGGTATGTTAGCACCAGTGGTGACCTAAGTACTGCTTTCATGATGTTTGATGTAGTAAGTTAATACAAGCATCGAGGTATAATTGAACCAAGATGACCTGAGTATTGTTTGCATAAATAGACAAAATTTAATCATTTTCCTATGAAAATTCTTAAATGTCATCAATGATACATTGTAGAGCATGTCCCATGAAAAATTTTCACAATAATAATGATTAGCTTACAGACAACAAGCAAAGAAAAATCATACTCCTTCCTTCTGATTCTAGTTTAGTACATCGTTGAACCACTCCAAAGATATGATGTCATCAAATGTCAAAACAACAATTCAACTTATGCTTTAAGTTTGTCATTCATTTTATTCAGATTAAGATCATCCAGTTTGTTTCATTTTTCTATCAAACAGTCATTTAGACTCAATTTTGAATGGACAAGTTTGTTGTTTATGATATTCCAATACTTGATACATGTTGATGTTTGTCTACCAAAAATCTCCAAGAAGCGGATTTTCCCCCTAATGACCCTACACTCTAACTTCTGCTAGACACAATTGCTGCTAAGAATAACCTTAATCATCAAGCCATGATGAGATCCTTGTCGTTTTAAGGAGATTTTAGGATGCATGATGGCGAATGTGATGGTGAGGCATGTATGTGATGCCGATGAAAGATGGATATGCAGAATGTATCCTAATAGATGAGAGAGCCAAACAAAATCACAAACAATGCATGTTTGCTAGGTTTTCACCATTTATTTTTATTGCACTTTTTCTTGATTTTTATGATTTTTTTGTTGTTACCAAGATGCCTATTTTCCAGGTTTTCATCAAGGCAATGATTTTTTTGTATTTTTACTTTTTATTTATTTATTTATTTTGTATTCTTTCAGGACTTTTTCTATTGTTTTTGATATTTTTCAGGCATAAACTTCTTTAGGTGAATGTTTTTGGTCGGATCTTCAAACAAGTCCCCTTCTGATGTTGACAACTAATATGCCCTTGATCCATACACAACAATGATAATGAATGGGCCCAACCAATTAGGTTCGAACTTGCCTTTATTTTCCCGATCCTGCTAATTCTGAGGGTTTTCTTTGAGAACCAAGTCACCTACTTGAAAAGTTCATGGTTTGACTCTGTGATTGTAGTTGCAGGACATAACTTGTTGATATCCCTTTAAATGATTAACTATAGTTTGGCGACGTTCATCAAGAAGTTCCAGCTCTTACAACCTTGATACTTTGTAGTCTTCATCATTGATTAGCCCCTTTAGTGATACTCAAAGTGAGCGAATCTCAACTTCTAGTGGTAGAATAGCTTATGCTCCGTAGATCAAAGCATAGGGAGTAGCACCTGTTGGTGTGCAAATACTTGTTCTATATGCCCACAATGTTGGATTTAATTGGACATGTCAATCACGACCTGCCTCATTCACTATTTTCTTCAAAATCTTCAGAATTGTTTTGTTTGAAGCTTCATCTTGACCATTCCCTTTTGGATAATAAGGTGTAGAGAACATGTGTTGGATGTGAAATCTTTCACAAAGTTCAGCAACATCCTGATTTTTAAAGGGTCTTCCATTTTCTGTGATAATGGAGTTGGGAATACCATATCGACAGATGATATAGTTCAGAATGAATGAAGAGATTTATTTTCCAATAACAGTTGTTAGAGGAACAACTTCAATCCACTTAGTAAAATACTCAGTGGATGTGATGATGAATTTGTGTCCATTTGAAGATGATGGGTGTATCTTTCCAACCAGGTCCAATCCCTAGTGAGCAAAAGGCCATGTTGTGGTGAAGGGTTGTAATTCCTGAGTAGGAGCATGAATGAGATTCCCATGAATTTGACATTTTGCACATTTCTTCACAAAGATGAATGATTCTTTCTCCATGGTCAGCCAATAGTAACCCAATCTAACAAGTTTCTTGGCTAAGGTTAGTCCACTTGAGTGTGTCCCACAAATGCCACCATGTACCTCTTGTAAGGCCTTTTCTGATTCATTTTGTTTGAGACATCTAAAGAGGGTACCATCTAGACCACGCCGGTATAAGACATCAGCAATTAAGGTGTAACGGGAGGATTGACAAATGAAATTCCTTTTCTGATTTCTAGACAAATCTAAAGGTAAAATAGTATCCTTTAGGTAAGTGTAAATTTGGCCATACAAGGGAGAATCAGAACTGGTTTAGTGGCAAATGATTTGAGTTTCTAGATTTTCATAAGTAGGAGAAAACAATTGTTCCATCAAGAAATCGTACCATGCTTGATTCTTTGACAACTGGAGTAGAGATGTGATTGTATCCATAACATCTATTGCTTTATTATCAATACATGGAATTTGTATGAACTTGCTATTAACAAAGTATTTATTGAAATCATCCACCATCCTTTTGTAAGGTATTAACTTATCATCCTTAGTGTGATATTCGTCATTGATTTGATTTATAACAAGTTATGAATCACCAAAAACTTGAAGTTCTATGATTTTCCAATCTACTATAATTCTCATGCTGATTAATAGTTCCTCATACTCATCTATGTTGTTTGTGCAAGGGAACATTAGCTGATAAGATTTTGGAATTGTATGTCCTTGAGGAGTAATGAAAAGAATTTGTGCCCCCAAACCATGTTGAGTGTAGGAACCATCAAATTAGAGTGCCCATGACTGCTTAATAGCTGTTGTGAATACATCTGCATCAGGAAAATCAATGTGTATGGGGTGTTCTGCTGGCACTGGTGCTTTCACTAACTAATCCACAATTACCTATCCCTTTATAGCTTTAGATCCACATAATGAATGTCAAACTCACTCAGTATCATGACCCATTTAGCCAACCTACCAGTTAAGGTTGCCTTACTTATAAGATACTTGAGTGGATCAATCTTAGCCACAAGCTTTATTGTATGTGCTAGCATATAGTGTCGTAAATTTTGAGAAGTGAACACTACTACTAAGCAATATTTTTCAATGAAGGTGTAATTTAGCTCATGACTTGCCAAAGTTCAACTAATGTAATAGATTTATCTCTCCCTTCCTGAGTTGTCTTCTCGTGCCAATGATGCTCCTAGGGACACTTTCGTGGCAGAAATATACAATATGAGTGGTGCACCTTGTACTGGTGGATCCATTAGACACTTCTTTATCTGATCAAATGTACTTCACATCTGTCTTCCCATTTAAATGGAACATTCTTGTGTAAGAGATGAGTAAATGGTAGACTTTTATCCGCTAGTTTCATAATGAATCTTCTGATGGATTGTAACTGTCCCTACAAAGAGCGTAGTTGACTAATGTTCCTTGGTGGTGGCATATTGAGGATTGCTTGTACCTTAGCTGGATCCATCTCAATTCCCTTTTCTAATACAATATAACCCAGCAACTTTCCATATTTCACTCCAAAGACACATTTCTTTGGATTAAGTCTCACTTTGAATTGTTCCATTCTTTTGAAAAATTTAGATAGGATAGCTATGTGTCCTTCCCTGGTGTTAGATTTGGTGAGGAGATCATCAATGTAATCCTCCATGAATGTATGCATCATATCATGAAAAATCATTTTCATTGCATGTTGGTATGTAGCTCCTGCATTCTTCAACCCAAATGGCATTACGTTCCAGCAATAGGTACCCCAAGGACATGTAAACATTGTTTTATCCTGATCCTCTGGTGCAATATTTATTAATTTGTATCTTGAAAATCCATCCATTAATGAATACATCCCATGTCCAGTAGTCAAATCTACAATCATATCTATGTTCGATAGAGGGAAATCATCCTTGGGACATGCCTTGTTCAAATCCCTAAAATCTGGTCAAATTTTGACTCTTCTGTATGGCTTTAAAATAGGTACAATATTGGATATCCATTCTACATAGTCAATAGACCGAATGAATCCAAAATCTAAAATTTTCTTTAACTCCTCTTTAACCAATAATGCAACATGTGGATGTATTTTTTTGAGTTTCTGCTTCACAAGTTTTTCCCCTGGCCTGATAGATAGATGATGCATGGTGAGATCTGGATCTAATCTAGGCATATCCATGTAGGACCAGGCAAAACTGATTTGATTGTTCTTGATAAATTTTGTGAATCCCAGTATTTCATCTTTTGTTAAAGATGTAGCAAGTTGCAAGACTTTGGGGTGTTTGGTAGTACCTATATTGAGTTCCTTCATGGTTCTATTAGAATAGAAGACCTTTCTTGATAGTACTTAGGAAGAGTGTCAATTTTCCCATCATTTAGTGCCTTTCAAAGGTTTTCACTATTGGATACGCTTTTTATTATTCTCTTTTCTTGATCTAATACTGCATTTGTTAGGTTTTCACCATTAGATCTTTCTTTTATGTTATTTATTTCATAGCTGAGAAACTTGGCACTTTCCTATCAAAAAATTTGACCTTGTGATTCCTGAGTGGAATGTGTTTCCGGTTGGGATGAACAAAGGAATTTTATGATGGTTTCGTCATTTGCAAAAGTTGGAATATCAATTGGTACAATTTGTTCCCAATCAATGAGTTTGGGATGAACCAAAGGAAATGGATCATTAGGCTAAGTAAGGTCACTAGTCGTTGGGGTCATGATGCTATTATTAGCTTCGTTATGGGAAATATCTAGGATGGTATCCTCCTATGGATGATCTGTCTCACTTTGAATCAAATTGTTCTCACTTTAGTCATGTCCGCTTAGTAGAACGTAATCAATTGGAGGCCTTGAGCTTTCCCCTTGTAGGAATATGGGTGTGAATTTGTGTATGACATCCACATTTTTATCCCTCTATAATTTATCATCAAAGATGGTGTCCCATTCATATTCATTGGAGTCAGTGTCAAAAACAATTTCTTGTATTCTCAGGATTGTTTCAGCTAACTCTTCATTGGACATTATTTGTACTACTTCTTCCTTTGTACCTTCACCATATCTTAACCCAATCTTATCCTTTGGGTGCATTGTTTTCAGTTGGATAGGTTCAACAATTCCCTCCTTTCTTTTCCTTATAGGGCCATTTACTTCATAACCCATTTGTTGCATTATTGCATAACCTTTTCCATATTGCTCTGTGGGTAACTTGACATGTTTTATTAATTCTTCTTCATCTTTATAGAGCCAATCAAGGATAGCTCAATCTTCCATTTCATTTTCTTTAATAAATACTCCATTAAACTTGGTGATGGGAACTGAAGCTGAGGCTAAATTTGTTGTAGCCTGTTGTATGGATGTTGATGGTTGACCATGGGATCTTGGAGATGTGGGTAGACTAGAGAGACATAAGTAATATTCTCCCACCCCATTATCTTTCAATTTTAGTTTGGTGCCAAAATTACTTATCATTTCTCATTCTTGTTCACTGTATTTGGAGGTAGAAATGGCCAAAGCCTCTCTATTATGCGGGACGAGTTTGTCCTGAGTTGCTCTAAGGTTAGAGCAAGTTTGACTACTAATGTGATTAGCTAGAATTGTTACTTCTTGTCCATCATATGGAAACTCATTGATGATAAGTAGATGTAATAGCTTGCATGTCATGAATCCATGGACAACCCAAGAGTATGTTATAGGATAGATCCCGATCTAAAACTTGACAAAAGTTATTCTTCACAACAGGTCCCACTCTGATTGGTAGCATAATAAGGCCTTTAGAAGCCCTTTCCTCATCATCGTATGCCTTGATTTTAATTTTTCTTTGTGGATCTATAGATTCTTCTGAATATCCCAAAGCGAGGACCAATTTCAAAGTACAAATGTTTAATCCGGCTCCCCCATCTATTAGGACATGTCTAATTCAGGCTTTGTGAACCACAACCTCTAGGTAGAGTGATGAATTATGCAGATGGGTCATGGATGAGTCATCCTTCTCAGTAAAGGATAAACATGTGGATGAGGACAAGTGTCCCACCATGGCTTGAAATTTATTGATATCCAGATCAAGAGACACAACTGTGTCAACAAGTGCTCTTTCCAGAATGTCCTTATGTGTGGGTGATAATTTTAAGAGCTCCAAGATAGAAATTTGGGTCGATGTTTTTCGTAGTTGATAGACCAAATTATATTGAATTGGAGGGAGAATTATCGCTTTAGATGAGCTTGCTTTTACAATAATTTTGGCTTGTCTCCTTGTTTTAGCATTGACCTCTCGATAGTCTTGCTTACCTTTGATTCTGATAGCATTGATTTGTTGATCGTCAGTATAAATATGATTGATAGTGGTGTTGTAGACATGATTAACATTCTTGCCTTT
>CM021103.1:344229163-344290057 GCA_007115665.2 Sequoiadendron giganteum | reverse complement strand
TTCTTGCCAAATATAATGGTCATTAATGCTGTCAAAGCTTCTACTACATTATTTGTCCCAACCTCTAATTTCTTCGCCCCAAAGGACAAAACATTCCCTTTCCAATCACGAACAATGAAATCTACTCCAGACGTATCAGGGTTCCCTTTAGAAGGACCATCAAAAATTACTTTCCACCATCCCTCCATCAGATTCTCCCAAACAACCTCCATTGACACCTTTGACACTGGATTTACCCAACCATGCCCCTTAACAAGCTAGAAGATTTTTTATTTATTTTTAAAACATATTTATAATCCATATTTTAAAACCCTAATTTTAAATATAAATTTCAAAATCCCTAGTTATTTTCAAAATTATTAATTTCATTTAAACCCTAAATTAGAAATCTTCAACTCCTTGATTCTCAAATTGATATAATCGAACTTTAGAATCAAGATGTGTTAAGTTTGAAAGTAGTAAATTGTAGGTGGATGTTGGTCTATTGGTGAGAATTTTTATTTACAAAGAGTTTAGGAAGGATCAATTCTTATAATGTATAAAGAGCCTTAGTATCAAGATGTTTATCCTCTTAACAAAAAAATAATAATAAACCCATTTTTATAGACCCTTTTGTGATATAAGAGGGATTTGTTGCACATGGGTCTCTTTATTCTCAAGAGATCACCAGGGAATAAATTGCCCTTATACACCTCAACTCGAACAAATCAACGAAACTGTGAAGAAAAGCAAGAAAGTAATCTCAGATCCTGAGAGAGCAAGACTTTGAGATTTTCACCTCTAGCTGAGCAGCTCTTAGCCAAAAGAGGTCAACGTAGTTTTAGGACGCCAACATGGCGCATTGTCATCTAAAAGATGCGTTAGCATCCTAAGCCGTGAAGAACTTAGGAGCTCAAGCAGATGGAACTGAATCTTACTTCTTGACTCGGGTCAAAAGCTTGAAGAACCAGATAATCGACAAAAAGCTAGAAATCAAAGGGAAATACAAGGGAACTTGAAACAAGATTACCTTTGTGTGTCTGAATCTTTATTTTGAGCTTCCCTTTGTAACCTACACACAAAAGATCAAGGGGAAAATATTGGGGTTGTATAGGGGTCTGCCTTAGTCAGATGCTCATTTTGGTGTTCCCACCTCCATGGACAACCAAGTTTGGAAAAGAGTGTAAAGGAAGTAAACAAAGTGAGTGGAGAAAGAAAAACCCACTTAGGAGTAGAGTCTGCACCACAAAGTAGTAAATGAGCTAGTGAGAAAGAGTGATAGAGAGAGAGTGTTACCCATGGGTCAAGACCCTCTTTTGGAGCACACGGGTGCACCTCTGTGTGCTTGCTTGAGAGCTGGTAGCTACTTGAGAGCTTTCACCTACTAGAGGGAGCTCAATCTAGCATGGCTTCGCTTGTGAAAGTGTTGCTATCCAAGGATAGATTTTACCCAAGACTAGAGCAAGTGGTGACAATGCTTCAACTGATGACTTCCAACCCCAAAATGAGAGCCAAAAGGGGGTTTTCATGCATGCAAGGGTGACATAGAGCTGTTTCACTTGAGTCGTAACCGCCAAGACACGTGTCACACGGGTCAAAGTTCTAGATTCGTCATTTCAAACTCAGAAAACCGTCAGGATGCTAGCGTGTCGTGTGGACATCTATGCACCGCGTAGGCGTCCAAAGCCTAGGTTTTTGGTAAATGCCTTTTCAGGCTTCTATCACTTCACCATGTGTCCAAATGGAGTCAGATTCATGAAATTTTGATTCATGGGATTTTCCCATTAATGTTTCTAAGGTGTCATAAATGCTAGGCAAGATTCAAAAATGTGGAATTTCCTCTAGGTGCAGTTCTGTGACATTACATTTTTCCCCCACTTTGGTGGGTTCAATTTTGGAAAAAATGAGTCTCACTAAAGTAGATAAGAAAAATTTCACCTGAACTCTAAATTTTACAGAAATATGTGCCAGGAAGAGGGACCACAAAGGTCACCGAGTTCAAGCTAACCAGTTTCGAGGATGCCCCCAGCTTTCAAGATCAACAAACAATAATACCACGGTTGTAAAAAACTGTTCAAAACTATATCTTGCAAAACTAAAATTTTGAGTCAGTTTCAAAAAATCAAAAGACACTACCATAGAGAGAAGAATGATCAAGAAAAAGTGGTTGATTCAGAGGAAAAATATGATCAAGAGGTGACTATATGCCTCCTCTTGAGTTTTCCCCTAGCATGGTGGGGTAAATTCAAGAGAAATGGGGGGCCACAAACTTTAGGAAAAATGGGCCTCGGGGGCCTATATATACCTAGGTGGGCCCCTAGAAGGGTCATTTTTACTATTCACTATGAGCAGATTGTTGAATTTTGTGAGAGAAAAGTTAGAAAAATGTCGAATAGGAGAGAGTATGAGGTGTTGAGGCTAGAGTAGCTACGCGAGGACATTGCTGAGGGTCACGAGGTGGACCAAGTAGGCCTCTTAGCCTCGATTTTTGTGCTTTTTAGCTATTTTTTTGAACTTTTCCACTCGTCGAGGTGCGCAGGCATCCTAAATCTGTGCTTGCATCCTCAATACATGTTGACGTATGTGACATGCGCTAGGGTCCTTGATTCGTGTTGTCATTCGAAGGATGTGGTGGCATCCTCTGAGAGACCGTGGTGGTCTGAGACGCATACACAACACGTAGACATCTGCGCGACGCGCATATGTCCTTTTACATGTTTGCTTATCATGATGATTTTTTTGACTTAGAACTTGCTTGCTTTTTGCAAGAGTATTTGGAGATCCGGGAGCATCTCGGAGGGCAAGCATTTTGACTTATTTGTGAGCATAGGGATCATCTTTCTTAGGATGAGATCACACACCTAGAGTGGGTCGGTCTCTAGCACGTATTCACTATGCTAGAGATGCAAGACCATGAGGGGATGCTCACCACTTTGATGGAGCGATGGAACGCCACTACATAATCTTTCCAGCTACCATGCAGAGAGATGACTATCACTCTCGAGGACGTCTATTGGATCCTCAGGCTACCCATCCATGGATGATGAGTGGCCTAGATGGCACCCGATTGACATGGGAGCGTAGCAAGGGCGTCCTCTACTGCATAGGGAGGACAGATGGTGGTGACGACACTAGTCACATCTATACTCACTGGTATGACCAGTCGAGGACCACAATGTCGTTGTTACGTCGGGTGATGGTAGTCATAGTTGTCTTCCACATCAACATAGAGGGGCAAGGCTCACACCTTCACGGGGACCTTGTCCCTATCATTAGAGAGATGGTTGAGCATAGGTTTGTGTTTTCCTGGGGGTGCAACATGCTGGCGCACCTATACCAGGAGCTTGGCCAGTACATACACTATGAGTATCGTAGTCTTATCGTGTGCACACTTTTGCTGGTGTGGTTTTCGCCCACATCATGTGCACCCGACCAGTTGGTATTCCCCACCGATGGCCGTATTAGATCTCGATGGCCCATTGGTATGACATGACATGCTAGTGTTATTTTGGGGACCTATAGTTTTGGAGGCTTCAGTTTGATACTGTTGTCGCAGGAGAGGTTTGCTAGGGGCTCTACCGATATTTCAGGTGGGTCGACGACAATAGGTTCCTTAGGAACCTACAGTGGGACCATTTTTTGGTTGGTCACCATGATTATATTATTGTACCCTATTACTGAAGTTAGGTCATGTGGCAGCACGACCATGTTCAGACCATACTGCTCGGCGTGCCCACATACACCAGGGCACACCGCAATGTAGCAAGGGTAGGTGATCACCCTCACCCTTCCATCATAGAAATCATCTTCTTAGATGATGATGAGCTCGACCATGATATGCTAGCAATGGTGGTGGAAGATAATATCAGTGTAGTGGCAGATTTCAAGCGTTGGTGGGAGAAGCACTGTCTTGCTCCAATTTTCGGCGAGGGTGCTATGAGAGGGGACCTTGGTCCACAAGAGGACATGCCTCACCAACCCCCATAAGGTAGGAGGAGAGGCCACCAGCAGGGCGGCACGAAGGAGGAGCCAACATAGGAGGAGGAGCCGACATAAGAGGAGGAGGAGGAGGCAACGTTTGTGAGGCCAAGGCGGCGGAGGAGGTCAGCTCCTCTTGCAACTACCCCCATCTCATCAGTGCCACCAGTGTCCACCGTCCCAACAGTAGTAGCATTATCATCACGAGGGTCGACCACCGATACTGGTGGCGTAGGCCCTAGCATCGACCCCCACCTTGATCCCACATGGTAGCCAGTGGATCCAAGTATATATAGTACATTATTATTATTCTCATGCTTTTCATATTTTTGTTTATGTTTATATATATACATGCCATGTGATATTGATTCTTGTTTCTCTCTTTGTGATTGTAGAGGATGCACAGGGATGGACTAGGCTTATAGCTCAATGTATTTCAGAGGTGGCCCCTACCGTTTCGATCCAAGGGAGTTGCAGATGGCTCTCCCTATGTGAGATGTGGTAGTGACGAGGGATGATGTCGCCGAGGTGACATGCGACACCCTTCAAAGCAGCATTGATAAGCTTGACATGCAACCGATAGTTGTGATCCCGACATATGTTTAGCGGCTACAACAGGATTGATCCAGGTGAAGATGGGCATTTGTTCACTACAAGGGGAGCTCTGAGGGATACGGGCAGGTTTATTTGCATCACGCTCACACCGATCTCGGTCGCAAACCATCTTACAATCTCCTCCTAGAGTACTAGAGCAGCCACTAGAGCCAAAGGGCTTGGGGAGCCATACACCATAGGGATAGGATTCCATCTTATGTATATCACTTTTGTAGCCGAATATAAATACACATATATACTTGTAGATCTTTTGTATAGATACATATTCAACAGCCACTCATTTTTATAGGAGTGGCCTGATACATGTACATGACCTTTGATTCATACATTGGACATATATATATATATATATATATATAGATCGGTTTCAATATCATGGCTTTGTTTATGTGTATGTTTTCCATTTTCATGTATGCTCATACTATGGATGTTATTTTTTGATATGGATGTATGCTTTCATTAGATGCTAATCATGATTTGATTAAACACGTTTGGTTACATGTTAATTGAATGCTATGATGATATAATTACTTTAAAAGGATGTGATGTGATGTATGGATATATGACATAGTCAAACAAACACACATATGTATGTTTTTATTATACGCACACACATATGGTCATGCCATAAACAAAAAAAAATTCAAGATGTGAAAATGAGTAAATGATAACATATGCAGTATTACTACCCTTTAGGGAGAAGACCACAAATGTGACACATTGGGACACTATGCATAGTATCGACGAAGATGCATCACATTAACAGACTCTTTTAAAGGTGTTCCATCCATAGATGATAATTATAGGCACTGACCGTACAAAATCACGGCGTGGGGATTTCTTGATTAGGACCTAGGAAATTCCGTTTTGAAATTGATGGATAATATTTATTTATTGATTATTATAGAACTAAGTCTATTTGAAAGAAGATCTGCGGAAACGACCAACCCGGATTATGTATCTTGATAGTATTTTGATAAACTACCGTCGAGGGCCTAAAAGCCAGTGCCTGCGTGAGCATCTCGCTGATAAAGAAAATGGTTGTTGATAGGTTTCTTCGTCAAATCAACCCATCGAGAAATCTGAAATATGGAATTCAAAATCCAAAGGCCATGATAACCCGTTACCATACCGAGGAGTTATAAAGGGCGTGTTCCCTTCCTTCGCCCTGAACCTCATATGATAAAGCCCACAAAGGATATATTAGAATTGAAATATGCCGTCTTTGTTGTGTTTATTAAAGCATTTCCATGAAGAATGATTCGAAAAGCATTTATTAAAGATCATGCATGCATTGGATTTATGGATGTCACGAATTCGCCAGAATACCTATCATTGAATCGTTCCTCCAAAATTGCTTTGCTTTGTAGAAACTAAAATGGTGTTGTAATGTTAATGAGAACAAGCATAATGAGGCTTCAAAATAAGAAATTATATTGTTCAAAGAAGGAAGCTCTGAATAGTTCCAACGGTATGGATCGAGTGGAATAGCTTCAACCCATTTTTTGAAATAATCTATAGCCCATTAATGATAAAGGTGTAATCCTTTGGAGGAAATGGAGTGATATTTTTCCAATAATATCCAATCCCCATTTTGTGAAAGGCCAACAAGAAGTTTGATTTTGCAACTCCTGAGCAAGAGTGTGGATAAGGTGGCTATGTTGTTAACATTGAAGGCACTTCTTGACAAAACCGAAGGAATCTTGTTCCATCATTTTCCAATAGTATCCCATGTGTACTAGTTTCCTCCTTTTCAAGGATCCTACCGAAAATTTCAACCCGGGCCTACGCTGGAAAACTATTTTAAAGACAAGGGAGTATTTACAGCTGGTGGGGCTTATCTTAGCAACAAAGGCATTTATAACCTTTTGATGATAAGATAAGATGATGTAGCGATCTTGAAAACTTTAATATATAGGTAGATCATTTTTTAAAATTAAATTGCAGTGAAAGTTTCGATCTGCAAATACATTTATATACTAGAAGAACCATTCTCCAGTCTTGCTTCCATTTAGCCTTTGGAATTCTACAGTCCTCTTCAAACAATCTTTATCTCCCATGCAAGTTTTCTAACTCAAAACTCCTCATTGTAGTTCATGTTCCCAACTGTTGTAACTCAAAACGAGGCACCTCAATGTAGTTCACGCACCTCAGTGTAGTTGTCTAAATGGGAATAAGGCAGAATCGCTAGATTCTAAACTAGAATAATGCATAATCGTGCATAATACATGACTCTCGCTAATAATTTCCCTAAATATTTTAATTTTTTTTTTCTAATTTGTACTTGCATGACTGGTTTTTTAGTCATTTTTATTTGTGTGACTAAATAATCTTTTACTCGATGACCAAATTAGTCATTTATTTACTCATTTATAGTTGGGTTGCAAAAAATTAGTAGAATTTAGTCATTTTTAGTGTTGTGACTAAACGTTTTAGTCACCTAGTCATTTATTTTTCAAATTCTACTAGTGTTTAGTCTCATCATGATGAAACTATGGAATAGAGACCAAGGTAGGAATTCTGACATGCTAGGGAAAAACCCAATAAATAGAATATAGATTTTGAGTTTGGATCAAATTCAACTTTAAATGTGATTTTATCTTGAGTAGATGAAAACATGTATCATTTGGAAGAATTTATGTAGAATATGTAATCTAAGATGTTATGGGAGATTGGTAGTGTTAAATTTTTAAATAAAAGGAGAAATGGAAAGCACCAAGTCTAATATAATATTTTATATCCAAGAATATATCTAGAATAAATCAATCTCAAAAATAAAGGTGCAACAAGTAAAAAAATATTTTTTTATATCCAAGACTCTAAATAGAAGATATCAATCTCACAACCAAATTCACAACCCCATATTTGCATTGGAATCAAGGTGGAACATGTAGATAATTCAATCCTTATCTAAATGCTGGGACTCATTCTAGATCTTAGAACATGCTATAAAAGGGGGATATACCTAATATTGGTGGTAAGGTCCACTTTTATAAATTAAATGAATTATTTTTTGATGTAAATAAAATTCAAAGTGAGTAAAAGGTGAAAAATATTTCCTTATATTTGGAAAGTAAGCAATGCCTTTAATACTGATGGCTATGTGCTCAAAGGAAAGTTTACTTAGTATCACATGGTCAATTTTTATAAAGAAGCCATAGTTGACCATAATAAAATTTTATCAAAGAATGCATTAGCTAGCTAGCCAAACTATAGTAAATAAGATTAATCAAGGATTATGTTTATTAGCTCCAAAACATAAAATTTCAAGTAAAAACAACTATAGATAACTTAAATAAAAAAATTATTTGTGGATTAAAGATCACATAAAATTATGTGTGTGCATGTTTAATCCTCTTACCAATCTAATTATTTTATCATCTCATACAAGGAAAGGAAAAAAATTAAGTCCTAGAAGGTAGGGTTTCAATAACATAAGAGATAAGATATTCCTAACACAGCCATTCCCTCAACCTATTAGATTGACTCCTCAAAAAAATATAGAATAAAGAAAAAAGGGATATGTTTTAATCATGATAGACAATATAATTGAGGCTAGAAATGTGCCAAAAAATATTTTTTTCTACACTAAAGGGCCTAATGAAGAAGAAGATGATGAAGAAGTGCAAGACCTCAATTAGAAAGATAAGGAATCAAGAGATATTCCACCAATTATTTATTATCATGCATTTTTGGAATTGTCACCCTAAAAGATCTCAAGTTAGTGGTGCCCTTTAAAATTTAGAGAGTAAAAGAGTTAACTGGCTCAAAAAACACTTATGAATTTATTAATAAGAATTTAGTTTCTTGTTTGAATTATTTTATCTATCGATCTCTATAATTTTAGGTCATATTGTCAATGGGGTTGCAATTAGTTATTCAAGGAAATTGATGCAGGAGCATCTGGGTCCATGGGCAATCCTGCATCACCCAATAATATTTTCTTTTTATTTTCTTATTTTTGGTGTGTTGTGGTGGTTTTTGGTGTCTCTCTATATATTTTGAGCTCCTTGATTTGGTTGGTGAAGTTTTCATGGGCATATCTCTTACATTTTGGAAGAGTTGATTATTTTATGACCAACTCACAATTTCAAAAAAACTTAAATCTTTTGAATCCTTGAAGGTTTGGGAAAAATACTTCTGTAGGGGACTTGAGGAAGTCATAATACACCTTTAGGGAAAATTTCATCAAAATCAGAGAACTTTGATTTTTCACCCGTCGACGCCCAGGTCCACTCTTACACTGTTTTGCAATTACATAATTAATTTTCTGCTAATTCTCATTGCAGGTACAAGACATTATTTTTGAACATTAAAGTGGTATAATTGATGCCCATTTGTGAAATTCCAAATTTTATTTTCTCTAAAAAATTATATTCATTTGAAAACATTTGTTCAGAAGCTTATTGAAGGTGTTTCGAATGGTAGTTTTCAGTTTTAAAAGGATGCAAATTATAAAATCATTGTATGTGTAGACACTAAAAAATGTCCTAGGTCTGCAAGCAACATTTTTCCTTGGCCGTCATCCTATAATAATTGAATAATTTTAATTATTTAATTATTCTTGATCATATTCCTCTGTTAATTAAATATTTTTTAATTATTTAATTAATTCACTTTCTGATCTTTATTTTATCCTCATCAATTAAAATAAACTAATTGTGTCATTAACACCCCCATTCTTCAATAATTAAATAAATCATTATTTACTTAATTATTTATCTTTTTATCGTTCACTTATAATCAGATTATTATTATTATTATTATTTGTCTATGCAATTGACCTTTCATTCTTCTATAATTAAATAATTTTTGAGATTATTTAATTATGTGTCATTCATCTCCCCTTTAAATAATTAATTCAAATTAATTATTTAATGCCTAAATTTCCATCCATCCTATTTAATTAAATTCACTGATTTAATTAAATGATCATTTTCATTTTCCTCCAAATGAATAATTCGAATGAATTATTTATTTTCCACATGTCCATTTTCTCCATTTTTGAGTAAATAATTTAAAATAAATTATTTATCCCTCCCTTTTTGGTCAAATATGCCCTATTCATGGCCTTTATTTATGTCATAGTCGTATCTTTCATAGCCTGCATATATATCATAGACGTCAGGCGTCATATCCCTCCCATGAATGGCATATTTTGGTTGCATCAATCATCCACCGTTGATCTTGGCATCTTTCCAAAGCTCAATCTTGGCCCTTCATTTTGTAACCTCATTCTCATCAATTCTCATTCGTCGATCTTGGAATCCTTCTAGAGGATCGATCTCGATCATCCATTCAATTAGTTGTCTATAAAAGAGACCATTTTCCTCAATTTTGAAGTTAACAACTAATATTATCCAACCTTCTACTTACCATTTGGATGTTTTTCACAAGTACTACAACAAATCTGAGGGAAAAATTGCATAAGGAGAAATAGGAGAGCAAGAGAAGTAATCAACTATAATGGGGAGTGTTTCATTTGCTTGTTTTCAGTTTATTGATCTCTTTTATTTGTATTCTCTTGTTTAGGTGTGGTTTCATATCTTAGAAGTGTTGCTTGTCACTCATTCTAGGATAGGAATTCTCTAAACCCATCTTACATTGGTGAACCTGACATGAACATTATTTTTTGTAGTTTTTTCATACAACTTTTGCTCATTTTTTGTAGATTTTAGGTACAAAACGATGCAATTGTTAAATGTAGCAACACATTTTCTAAGACTTCACACATTTGATGAGAAGTGACACATCTACTGAAGACATGATGGGGAGAAAAATATGAATTTGAAATTGTGACGCAAGCTCCCTCATGTGATGCAATGCAACAACACAATCGTTGCAGGGAGTGATGCATTTGTCCGCTATGTACAGAGTTTTGGTTTTGTGCTCTTTCTATCTTTCTTTTTCATTTGTTTCCATTAGACTAGTGTTTTTGAGGTTACTGATCTTCCGTTACAGCTTGTGACTTTGGAATGGATCTCCCAAAACTACTTCTTTAGAAGCAACAAAAAAATTGATCTCTTAGTTTTTAGTTTTCCTTAAGCTTCTTCTTTCTTATTTTTGTTTAGCCTCTTCATTTTTCTAGTTTTTTTAGTTGTTAACCTTTGATTTTTAGTTTGGTTTTTAATCTCTTGTGCTAACTTAGTTTTTACAATTTTTCATTGGTCCAAGATAGTTTTGAGAAACTACTAACACATGGTTTTGCAGGTTTCATTTGTCCAAGGATATATTTTGAAAACACAATCTTGTTTGTTGTAGATTAGATAAAACTTCCATTGGTGCTTTAAAAATAATGATTATCTTCTCTCACGTAGATTTAAATAGGGGGTAATGAATCAGTATTTTAGTGTTTGAAGGATGGTAGGTATTATGCTCTCACCTTGTGCAAACTCGGTGATCAAAAAGCTAGACCCATCTTCTTTTTTTTACCCTTTAGAGGGCCTGTCTTGGTGGGAAAAAGTACTCACCCCAAGGGAATGACCCAAGCAGTAATAGGCTAAAGCCAGGTCCTTTTGAACCGCTATATAAGTTTGTGATTGCAAGGAAATTTTGCAATCAATGGGATGGTACGTGATAGATATTGTGTTGTTAGAATATGTGGTCTAATTAGAAAGTAAACTAACACACCAATGAAACATTAGATTGAAAGAAACTAATTTAGAGAATACAAATGCAAACTCTAAATAACAACAACTCCTTCAAATTTGCCCCATTGTTCTTTATCTCCAAGGATTCAATTCAAGATACTGGCTCTCAGTTGGTTTAAGCAACAACTTAGGAGAACATGATTGATTGAAAATGCATGTCCATTGCTAATGATTAAAACTATGCTTATGAACTCAAAATGCTATGATATTGCTAAAATGCTGATATGTTGATTTGAATGCAACTATAGTAATTGTACATAAAATCTAGGATGATATCTACTGACGAAAAGGCCGTATTTATAGATTTTCGAAAGGCAAGAATCTAGTTGGCAAAGATCAATGGTTGAGTTTCAAACCTGTCAAGATGAACAGTGTGAGATTCTGTAAGTTGAGAGAAAGATGGAGAATGTTTTCAACCCATGATACTATCTTCATTCAAAAATGGAGATAAACATGCTCTTTGTCTTTTCATTAATTGAAAATTTAGTTGAAAATTGAGGATCAATGCCAATTAAATAAATGAATTCATTTAATTATATGTGACATGTATTTTGGAAACTTCCATAATTAAATAATTATTTATTTAATTATGTGAGAGGTGAAAAAGATGTGTAATTAAATATTTCCAATATTTAATTATGTGAAGTGTTGGATGAATTAGAAGAATATTCCATAATTCGAATTTAAACATTCAAACTTTAGAAATAAAATGATAAATAAATAAATTTATGAAATCTATTTAATTTAACTAAAAGGAAAATATCAATAATTAAATAAACTTATTTATTTAATTAAACTAGAAGAATTAGAAAAATGAACGATATGAATAAATAATTTATTTATATGTAGATGACTTTAGAATATTAATTAAATAATTCATATTTAATTAATTAACAGATTTGATTAACCATGACCATTTTTAGATGTATACATTTTGCCCCTCTTTGAAGTGATGTGTTTTATGCATTACTTTAAAGAATTTTCCCCCTGAATTTGAAAATGTATCGATGTTATATGCCCCCTCGAGAGATAAATCGTGTGATTTGAATGATGATGATGATGATTTGAAAGAACTTAGATGATTTTTGGAGCGAAATTGGCGATTTAGCTCTCAAAATAGCGCTTTGTATAGTAAAAATTGAAAATAACTTCCCTTTTTACCCCCTTAAAAGGTGGAAAAGGTGAAAAGTCATTTTCATTTGAACAGTAACTTGTGGTAAATTTCAGAGCTTTGAGAGATAAAAATGAGATGCCAATCCACTATGAGCACCACCGATTCGAGCGAGCCCACCATCATCAGAGACCAGCTGTGTATGGACCTCCGATAAGTTGAGTTGATCCTCTATCAAGAATTTGAAATCGTATTTTTGAAGATTTTTTTTTATTTTTTAAATTTGTAATATTTTTGTAGTTCTATTTTAGTGCATAGGTTTTAACTTTAGCGCACACGAGCCTTAGTTTAGTGCAAAAATGTGATAAAGTGGCACATACAAAATAGCGCATAGATGAAGAACATTAGCGCATAGATGCGTAGATTAGTGCATAGCCTGAAATAGCGCATAGAATAGTATGAGTAGCACATAGGTGAAATTTTTCCGCGTAGGATGTTAGATTAGCACATAGGCTAGATCAGCGCATTGACAAGATAGAGTGGTGCATATGCGTGATAGAATAGTGCATTGGTTTTTTAGCACATCCAAGATCTATTGTAGCGCATAGATTGGATAGAATTGTGCATTGATGAAGTAACGCATTGCACCTCTATTTTAGCGCATCCATGAAATTTTGCCGAATTTTAAATTTTGAAGTGAAATTGATATGTGCTTGATGATTGTTGCTATATTAGACAACTGATTTGATGCTTTTGAATGTCACCAAGGATAGATTAGCTTGATTTGAGTAATGATTTGATAAATTTTTTCTCGTGTTTGAAGAACAAATAGTAATAAGCTTAATAAATTTGCTTTCCTAATTGAAAGACAAATAGTAAATGATAGATTGATGTTAGGTTGACTGACAGTTGTAAATTTGTTTCCATGCGATATGAAAAACAAATAGATTAAGATTTTTTTGCCTTCCTGCTTGAAGAAAAAATAAGATTTTATTTGATTGACCTGATTGCCCATTTGATACAATTAATGAATTTTCTTGATGTACTAATTTTATTGGATGATTTTGAGTATCCCCTACTGATTGATTTGTGTGATTTCTTTTAATGTCGTAAAGGATAATTTTAACCTCCTCCAGATCAGAGAGAGATTTCCCCACACATGGGATTTGGTTCCTCGACTGTCCCAAGCTGATTTAGAGGTGATATACCAGTGTGGGTTGAGTCCACTATTGAAGATCCCGCAATATAGGATCAATAGAGCACTGTTGATGGCCTTAGCTAAGAGGTCGCATAGTGAGCACAATACCTTTCACCTACCGATGGGAGAGATTACCATGACACCAGAGGATGTATACAAGATTCTGGGTATCCATGTAGTTGGTGAGCTTGTGATCTATGATCACAAGGAGATTGGAGGGACTGATGCATTGAAACGAGTCTTTCAAGATCCTCATGCAGGCGGGTATGAGATTGTCAGGAAGGATATGGTGGAGAGTTATGCCCCACTGCCTTCGGTGTTAGCAGGGTTCATCAGTGGTTTCCTTTGTCCTGATTGTAGGCCAAAGGGACTATCAGTTGGCTAGGGTTGGATCATGGAGGACATGCTTCTCCATCAGACTAGATATGCATGGGGTTCGTGCATGCTTTCCCATCTATACCATGATCTGCATCATGTAGTGTATACAGATGGGAAGAGTCTCTCATGTGGAGTTAATCTTTTACAAATATGGGCATGGGAGCATTTTACTATTACTCGCCCCATTGTTCGGAGAGATCGCATGCTTGGCCATCCATACATTTATGCCTACACAGGTCCCCTTGTCTAGCTGATGTTAGGTAAGTTAGATGACATGGATATAGTCATCTAGAGACCATATCTAGATTGTGATCCTTGGGAGGTTGATGATGTAGAGCTTCCCTACTACACCAGATCTAGGTATTTGATTGGTCGTACTTCATTTGTTATAGAGCGGTTCCTGGTTATGTAGGTATTGAGATAGTATGGTTTAGTACAGATGATGCCATAGGGTGTGGCACACTATGCTAGGTGCTAGGAGGATGTGCCAGAGTGGGGTTCATTTATGACGATAGAGGCTGCCAAAGCAGAGTATGCAGATATGCAGCTAGATTATTAGGTGATACATCCAGAGGTGACAGATGAGTATGCAGCTTACTTTTACACACATCCCTTCCCGAGATTTACCAGTCTAGAGGAGCTTGCCCCATTATTGGAAAGACCAGTTATACAGTGGGCACGATGACAGCCATAGGCATAGGCAGAGGCTGGGGCACAGGCATAGATACTAGCAGAGGCAGAGGGTGTGGAGGCTATGGATGTTGATGATAAGGAGGATGAGGTGGAGGATTCAGGTAGTTCAGATAACAATGATGATGACAGTGAGGATGACAAAGGTGATGGGGGTGGAGTTCAAAGGTTCTTCTTGGACGTACCATTTAGGATGAGCCTCAAATAGTGAGAGTGGTGGATCAACCGAGTACTTCAACCCCACGGATCACTATCAGGGCTCCTTCATAGGGACAGATGGATACCTTGTAGGTAGAGGTTCAAACTCTTCAAAGTTAGTTAGCACAAGAACAAGTGACTATCAACCAACTACATGCATAGGTTGCACAACCACCACCTCCTGACCCACAGATAGCTCAACTTACAGAAGAGCGAGATAGCTTCTGAGAGCGATGCATACAAGCCGAGGGGGTAGCAGAGTGACTCCTGAGATTAGTCGAGATCACCTCTATTGGAGAGGTTGTAGCAGAGGGACTAGAGATTTCTCGGGAGACTGAGTATTATAGGATGAGATATTTTGAGGTAGTGCCACCCGAGAGGAGGATTTCCTACACATAGTCAGGTACTCAATCATGGATCCATTCACGTAGCCATACCAGGAGTGCCACCAAGAGTGTGGTACAACCAGTTAGACGAGAGATCAGGGCTTCTAGGAGTAGATATCCAGTGAGACCTACCACCTTGGGAGATAGTAGTAGCCATGTGCCACGGCCAAATGCCCCTCAGTGATGAGTGATTGATACATCTATTCATTGTATTTTATATAGATTGTTAAAACATTTGATATCCTTGTACACCTAGACATTTTTTTTGATGAGATTTATGATATGCAGTGGTGATTTTATATGCATGTGTTATGGATTCATGTATGCATTTTATTTCTATATGCTATGTCATTTATGATTATGGATGATGATATATGCATTGTGATATGAATTACAAATGATAATTTTATTTTATGTAATGTATGATGATGCAATGATGATATGATGTAGGATGTGTTATGATGAAATGATTTCTAACATCATGATATATGATGCAATCTAAATGATTTTATTTTATGATGTATGTATGAATGAAATGGATGCAAGATGTAATATGTAATGATTTTAATAAGATGATATGTCCTAAAAATGATATGATGTAAACTAAATGGATAATGATTAATATGAATGAGACCTAATAATGATGAAAATGAAAAAGTGATATGAATGGATATGAGAATGGGAATATGAAATGAAATGATAATGATGACCTAAATGAAAAGTTATGGTGAAACGAGATGTAATAAATGATAATGTGATGAGATGAAAATGAAGCAAAATGATATAAATGAGATGAATATTTAATGAAATGTACTGATGAATGCTATGCACATAATATGAAAATGGTATATATATGAACTAAAATGAATAATGATCATAATGATGATAATAATGATAATGATGATGATATGGATTGGTGTGATAATGGAAAGATGAAATGCAATAATAACGATAATGATACATAATGATATGATGCAAAATGATAGCCTAAAATGATGATATGAAATGAATGAAATGGATGTATATTTTATCAATGTAATGCAATATGATGTGAAATGAATGCAAATGCTATGAAATGATATAATATGAAATGAATGATCAATTAATGATATGTAATTTATGAATGATTATGCACATGAGAATGATATGATATTTAAAAGATGGTTTATGATCATGATGAACTAAATGAGATCGAATAATGATAACAATGCTAATAACAATAATGAAATGAATTAATGTGAATATGAGAAATATGGTACTGCAATGATAAGGATAATTATGAATGAATAATCATGGTGAAATGATATGTAATGAATGATAATGAAATGATATGCAGCAAATGTCCAAGTGTACTCAATTGTTGTCGTAAAAGATATATGAAAATTTTGCCAACTTTCAAAAATCTACTTAGACAGCCCCCAGAATACA
Organism: Sequoiadendron giganteum; assembly: GCA_007115665.2. Classification (NCBI taxonomy): domain Eukaryota; kingdom Viridiplantae; phylum Streptophyta; class Pinopsida; order Cupressales; family Cupressaceae; genus Sequoiadendron; species Sequoiadendron giganteum. The sequence goes on along the minus strand of CM021103.1, from coordinate 344,273,446 downwards.
AATCTAAATGAATCATGCAGTCCTAGAATGTAGTAATGAAATATTTCTCCTATTTGGCATTCTGTGAACCAATGTTGCGCGTGATTTTTCATCATTGAGCCTTTTGATATGTTGAAAGTTAGTGCAAGCATCAAAGGGTATGTTAGCACCAGTGGTGACCTAAGTACTGCTTTCATGATGTTTGATGTAGTAAGTTAATACAAGCATCGAGGTATAATTGAACCAAGATGACCTGAGTATTGTTTGCATAAATAGACAAAATTTAATCATTTTCCTATGAAAATTCTTAAATGTCATCAATGATACATTGTAGAGCATGTCCCATGAAAAATTTTCACAATAATAATGATTAGCTTACAGACAACAAGCAAAGAAAAATCATACTCCTTCCTTCTGATTCTAGTTTAGTACATCGTTGAACCACTCCAAAGATATGATGTCATCAAATGTCAAAACAACAATTCAACTTATGCTTTAAGTTTGTCATTCATTTTATTCAGATTAAGATCATCCAGTTTGTTTCATTTTTCTATCAAACAGTCATTTAGACTCAATTTTGAATGGACAAGTTTGTTGTTTATGATATTCCAATACTTGATACATGTTGATGTTTGTCTACCAAAAATCTCCAAGAAGCGGATTTTCCCCCTAATGACCCTACACTCTAACTTCTGCTAGACACAATTGCTGCTAAGAATAACCTTAATCATCAAGCCATGATGAGATCCTTGTCGTTTTAAGGAGATTTTAGGATGCATGATGGCGAATGTGATGGTGAGGCATGTATGTGATGCCGATGAAAGATGGATATGCAGAATGTATCCTAATAGATGAGAGAGCCAAACAAAATCACAAACAATGCATGTTTGCTAGGTTTTCACCATTTATTTTTATTGCACTTTTTCTTGATTTTTATGATTTTTTTGTTGTTACCAAGATGCCTATTTTCCAGGTTTTCATCAAGGCAATGATTTTTTTGTATTTTTACTTTTTATTTATTTATTTATTTTGTATTCTTTCAGGACTTTTTCTATTGTTTTTGATATTTTTCAGGCATAAACTTCTTTAGGTGAATGTTTTTGGTCGGATCTTCAAACAAGTCCCCTTCTGATGTTGACAACTAATATGCCCTTGATCCATACACAACAATGATAATGAATGGGCCCAACCAATTAGGTTCGAACTTGCCTTTATTTTCCCGATCCTGCTAATTCTGAGGGTTTTCTTTGAGAACCAAGTCACCTACTTGAAAAGTTCATGGTTTGACTCTGTGATTGTAGTTGCAGGACATAACTTGTTGATATCCCTTTAAATGATTAACTATAGTTTGGCGACGTTCATCAAGAAGTTCCAGCTCTTACAACCTTGATACTTTGTAGTCTTCATCATTGATTAGCCCCTTTAGTGATACTCAAAGTGAGCGAATCTCAACTTCTAGTGGTAGAATAGCTTATGCTCCGTAGATCAAAGCATAGGGAGTAGCACCTGTTGGTGTGCAAATACTTGTTCTATATGCCCACAATGTTGGATTTAATTGGACATGTCAATCACGACCTGCCTCATTCACTATTTTCTTCAAAATCTTCAGAATTGTTTTGTTTGAAGCTTCATCTTGACCATTCCCTTTTGGATAATAAGGTGTAGAGAACATGTGTTGGATGTGAAATCTTTCACAAAGTTCAGCAACATCCTGATTTTTAAAGGGTCTTCCATTTTCTGTGATAATGGAGTTGGGAATACCATATCGACAGATGATATAGTTCAGAATGAATGAAGAGATTTATTTTCCAATAACAGTTGTTAGAGGAACAACTTCAATCCACTTAGTAAAATACTCAGTGGATGTGATGATGAATTTGTGTCCATTTGAAGATGATGGGTGTATCTTTCCAACCAGGTCCAATCCCTAGTGAGCAAAAGGCCATGTTGTGGTGAAGGGTTGTAATTCCTGAGTAGGAGCATGAATGAGATTCCCATGAATTTGACATTTTGCACATTTCTTCACAAAGATGAATGATTCTTTCTCCATGGTCAGCCAATAGTAACCCAATCTAACAAGTTTCTTGGCTAAGGTTAGTCCACTTGAGTGTGTCCCACAAATGCCACCATGTACCTCTTGTAAGGCCTTTTCTGATTCATTTTGTTTGAGACATCTAAAGAGGGTACCATCTAGACCACGCCGGTATAAGACATCAGCAATTAAGGTGTAACGGGAGGATTGACAAATGAAATTCCTTTTCTGATTTCTAGACAAATCTAAAGGTAAAATAGTATCCTTTAGGTAAGTGTAAATTTGGCCATACAAGGGAGAATCAGAACTGGTTTAGTGGCAAATGATTTGAGTTTCTAGATTTTCATAAGTAGGAGAAAACAATTGTTCCATCAAGAAATCGTACCATGCTTGATTCTTTGACAACTGGAGTAGAGATGTGATTGTATCCATAACATCTATTGCTTTATTATCAATACATGGAATTTGTATGAACTTGCTATTAACAAAGTATTTATTGAAATCATCCACCATCCTTTTGTAAGGTATTAACTTATCATCCTTAGTGTGATATTCGTCATTGATTTGATTTATAACAAGTTATGAATCACCAAAAACTTGAAGTTCTATGATTTTCCAATCTACTATAATTCTCATGCTGATTAATAGTTCCTCATACTCATCTATGTTGTTTGTGCAAGGGAACATTAGCTGATAAGATTTTGGAATTGTATGTCCTTGAGGAGTAATGAAAAGAATTTGTGCCCCCAAACCATGTTGAGTGTAGGAACCATCAAATTAGAGTGCCCATGACTGCTTAATAGCTGTTGTGAATACATCTGCATCAGGAAAATCAATGTGTATGGGGTGTTCTGCTGGCACTGGTGCTTTCACTAACTAATCCACAATTACCTATCCCTTTATAGCTTTAGATCCACATAATGAATGTCAAACTCACTCAGTATCATGACCCATTTAGCCAACCTACCAGTTAAGGTTGCCTTACTTATAAGATACTTGAGTGGATCAATCTTAGCCACAAGCTTTATTGTATGTGCTAGCATATAGTGTCGTAAATTTTGAGAAGTGAACACTACTACTAAGCAATATTTTTCAATGAAGGTGTAATTTAGCTCATGACTTGCCAAAGTTCAACTAATGTAATAGATTTATCTCTCCCTTCCTGAGTTGTCTTCTCGTGCCAATGATGCTCCTAGGGACACTTTCGTGGCAGAAATATACAATATGAGTGGTGCACCTTGTACTGGTGGATCCATTAGACACTTCTTTATCTGATCAAATGTACTTCACATCTGTCTTCCCATTTAAATGGAACATTCTTGTGTAAGAGATGAGTAAATGGTAGACTTTTATCCGCTAGTTTCATAATGAATCTTCTGATGGATTGTAACTGTCCCTACAAAGAGCGTAGTTGACTAATGTTCCTTGGTGGTGGCATATTGAGGATTGCTTGTACCTTAGCTGGATCCATCTCAATTCCCTTTTCTAATACAATATAACCCAGCAACTTTCCATATTTCACTCCAAAGACACATTTCTTTGGATTAAGTCTCACTTTGAATTGTTCCATTCTTTTGAAAAATTTAGATAGGATAGCTATGTGTCCTTCCCTGGTGTTAGATTTGGTGAGGAGATCATCAATGTAATCCTCCATGAATGTATGCATCATATCATGAAAAATCATTTTCATTGCATGTTGGTATGTAGCTCCTGCATTCTTCAACCCAAATGGCATTACGTTCCAGCAATAGGTACCCCAAGGACATGTAAACATTGTTTTATCCTGATCCTCTGGTGCAATATTTATTAATTTGTATCTTGAAAATCCATCCATTAATGAATACATCCCATGTCCAGTAGTCAAATCTACAATCATATCTATGTTCGATAGAGGGAAATCATCCTTGGGACATGCCTTGTTCAAATCCCTAAAATCTGGTCAAATTTTGACTCTTCTGTATGGCTTTAAAATAGGTACAATATTGGATATCCATTCTACATAGTCAATAGACCGAATGAATCCAAAATCTAAAATTTTCTTTAACTCCTCTTTAACCAATAATGCAACATGTGGATGTATTTTTTTGAGTTTCTGCTTCACAAGTTTTTCCCCTGGCCTGATAGATAGATGATGCATGGTGAGATCTGGATCTAATCTAGGCATATCCATGTAGGACCAGGCAAAACTGATTTGATTGTTCTTGATAAATTTTGTGAATCCCAGTATTTCATCTTTTGTTAAAGATGTAGCAAGTTGCAAGACTTTGGGGTGTTTGGTAGTACCTATATTGAGTTCCTTCATGGTTCTATTAGAATAGAAGACCTTTCTTGATAGTACTTAGGAAGAGTGTCAATTTTCCCATCATTTAGTGCCTTTCAAAGGTTTTCACTATTGGATACGCTTTTTATTATTCTCTTTTCTTGATCTAATACTGCATTTGTTAGGTTTTCACCATTAGATCTTTCTTTTATGTTATTTATTTCATAGCTGAGAAACTTGGCACTTTCCTATCAAAAAATTTGACCTTGTGATTCCTGAGTGGAATGTGTTTCCGGTTGGGATGAACAAAGGAATTTTATGATGGTTTCGTCATTTGCAAAAGTTGGAATATCAATTGGTACAATTTGTTCCCAATCAATGAGTTTGGGATGAACCAAAGGAAATGGATCATTAGGCTAAGTAAGGTCACTAGTCGTTGGGGTCATGATGCTATTATTAGCTTCGTTATGGGAAATATCTAGGATGGTATCCTCCTATGGATGATCTGTCTCACTTTGAATCAAATTGTTCTCACTTTAGTCATGTCCGCTTAGTAGAACGTAATCAATTGGAGGCCTTGAGCTTTCCCCTTGTAGGAATATGGGTGTGAATTTGTGTATGACATCCACATTTTTATCCCTCTATAATTTATCATCAAAGATGGTGTCCCATTCATATTCATTGGAGTCAGTGTCAAAAACAATTTCTTGTATTCTCAGGATTGTTTCAGCTAACTCTTCATTGGACATTATTTGTACTACTTCTTCCTTTGTACCTTCACCATATCTTAACCCAATCTTATCCTTTGGGTGCATTGTTTTCAGTTGGATAGGTTCAACAATTCCCTCCTTTCTTTTCCTTATAGGGCCATTTACTTCATAACCCATTTGTTGCATTATTGCATAACCTTTTCCATATTGCTCTGTGGGTAACTTGACATGTTTTATTAATTCTTCTTCATCTTTATAGAGCCAATCAAGGATAGCTCAATCTTCCATTTCATTTTCTTTAATAAATACTCCATTAAACTTGGTGATGGGAACTGAAGCTGAGGCTAAATTTGTTGTAGCCTGTTGTATGGATGTTGATGGTTGACCATGGGATCTTGGAGATGTGGGTAGACTAGAGAGACATAAGTAATATTCTCCCACCCCATTATCTTTCAATTTTAGTTTGGTGCCAAAATTACTTATCATTTCTCATTCTTGTTCACTGTATTTGGAGGTAGAAATGGCCAAAGCCTCTCTATTATGCGGGACGAGTTTGTCCTGAGTTGCTCTAAGGTTAGAGCAAGTTTGACTACTAATGTGATTAGCTAGAATTGTTACTTCTTGTCCATCATATGGAAACTCATTGATGATAAGTAGATGTAATAGCTTGCATGTCATGAATCCATGGACAACCCAAGAGTATGTTATAGGATAGATCCCGATCTAAAACTTGACAAAAGTTATTCTTCACAACAGGTCCCACTCTGATTGGTAGCATAATAAGGCCTTTAGAAGCCCTTTCCTCATCATCGTATGCCTTGATTTTAATTTTTCTTTGTGGATCTATAGATTCTTCTGAATATCCCAAAGCGAGGACCAATTTCAAAGTACAAATGTTTAATCCGGCTCCCCCATCTATTAGGACATGTCTAATTCAGGCTTTGTGAACCACAACCTCTAGGTAGAGTGATGAATTATGCAGATGGGTCATGGATGAGTCATCCTTCTCAGTAAAGGATAAACATGTGGATGAGGACAAGTGTCCCACCATGGCTTGAAATTTATTGATATCCAGATCAAGAGACACAACTGTGTCAACAAGTGCTCTTTCCAGAATGTCCTTATGTGTGGGTGATAATTTTAAGAGCTCCAAGATAGAAATTTGGGTCGATGTTTTTCGTAGTTGATAGACCAAATTATATTGAATTGGAGGGAGAATTATCGCTTTAGATGAGCTTGCTTTTACAATAATTTTGGCTTGTCTCCTTGTTTTAGCATTGACCTCTCGATAGTCTTGCTTACCTTTGATTCTGATAGCATTGATTTGTTGATCGTCAGTATAAATATGATTGATAGTGGTGTTGTAGACATGATTAACATTCTTGCCTTTGTCGCCTGAAGATTTCCCTTTTTGATAATTGGGGAGAGGATCCTTGAACACCTGATGGTCATCATTGGCATTATGTCCCTCAATAGTGATGGTATGGTTATCAATCAAATCCTGAAAAATATTTTGTAACCCTTGGAAATTATTTGTCTTATGACCTTTACACCTATGACACTCACAAAAGTGTGAGTCATTCCATGATGGTGGTTTAACTCAAGGCTCATAATCTCTTTGTGGTGGCAATCTAATATAATTTTGATTCAACAGTTCTTTAAGAATGGATTCTAAAGATTGGCCCAAGGGAGTAAAACTCCGTCGATTTGAAAAATATGAAGATCTGGGTGCAATTGAATTTTGATTATTGCCAAAATTATTTCCATGATTATTGGTCACATTCCCTTGATTGGAAATATTTCCTTGGGTACTATAATTTCCAGCATTATTACTACATTGGACACCTGATACATTAAGAATGGTAAGCTTCACATTCACGTTAGTAGCATCTACTACCCCATCATTCACAACATTTTTATTCTGAGTCCAAAATCATGACTTGTCATTGTTACTATTGTTGTTGTTGTTGTTGTATGAATTTGGACCTTCTTTATCAAGTTTTAGAACTCCACGATTGAACAAGGCACCTTCAATAGTAATCACGTTTTCAATCAACTTTTTAAATGATTGAGGACGGTGAAGATTTAGTCTGTAACTCATCTCTTGATTCAGATTGTCGATAAAAATCTCCATCTTCTCTATTTTAGGAATAGGATGGGAGTATCTAGCAAACACCATTCTCCACCTTTGAAAAAATGTAATGAAGGATTCCCCTACCTTTTGTTTCACTTTACACAGATCAAGCATGGTTATCTAGTGTTGGATGTTGTAGGAGTATTGTGATATAAATTTATTTATTAACTCCTCAAATGTTCTAATGGGGGGAGTGATCTTTGAAAGCCACTCCATGGATTTTCCACCCAAACTTCATGGAAACAATCGCATTAAGAGAAAATTCTAAGCTCATATTTCGGAAATCCCTCACATGTTCAATGGGGTCCGTTTTCCGATTATACCTATCAAATTTATGGATTTCGCAATGTTTTGGAAAAGGAATCATTTGAAGACTCCTGTCAAATGGATATGGACATATATCATCCAAAACATACTTCTTTGTTGTACCCCCTTGGATTTCTTTTATTTTCCCTTGTAATTCTTTTATCTGTTGAGTAAGGGCACTAAAATCATTAGGAGGGGTTTCAAGATTCTCTTTATTCCCTTATGTGTGAAAATCAATAGGTAACTTAGGTCCTTGATTAGCTAATGAAAGGAAATATCTTTCCTTGTTTCATTCCAAAATTCTTTCCATAAGAGTATGGAATTAGGGATCCTACTTTGCTTCTTGGAGCTTCTCTTCCGTTATATCTTTAGTATTTGAATTATGAAAGGGATTTTCTTCCCTATCACTATTATCACCCATTTTGCTTAATGTACTTTCCCTTTCATCTCTTTCTATGTGCTTTCGAGATCTTGTGACAACAGGCATAAGATTTTGCCAAATTTCTACTAACTTCGATCAAAAGAATGAAATAGTGCAACTTTGATGGATATGAAAGTCAGAATAGAATGAAGATTGTATGACATGAGATTTTTAATCTTTAGCTTGTGATTCCCTGATTGAAAGGATGATAATCCTGTTTGCGGGAATTAAACCAAACATCAAAAGATTATTTTTCACTTTGTGAGGTTTGATCGTAGCTTTATAAAAATAAGGATTTCTGATAAATGCCTAATGTTCTCGAGTTCTCTATTGCAAAAATTGATTAGGATGAGTAGAGTATACAATCGCAGGTTGGGGTATGTAAGAGGAATGAATACGCTGACTATTATTATGCCTTTGAGAAAGGGCTCTTCTTTAAAATAAATCTCGTGAGTATAATGTTTCTACAACATAATCATCAGTGAAACCTCTAACAAAGTCGTGATATCGAAAAATAAAGGTTCTGTGTTCAAGAAAAACCCTTCGACTTTGGTATAAAAATTTCCTCTTTTTCAATAACTTCTTATAACTGAGAGATTTCTTTGGCTTTCTAATCTTCCTCTCTAGGGAATTTTTGGAAAAATTTGCAAACTTCCAAACCCTGAGCATAGAAAAAGACTAGACTGAGATGACAGATTTCTAAGTGTCAGAAAATTACCCAGGCTCAGAACACAGATGCACTAAATTTTTTAGCAGATGTGCTAAAAGATCCAACCTATGTGTTATACTATTGCTTGTATGCACTAAAATAGAGAACAAATGTGCTAAAAAGAGCATGAATATGCTGAAACAAAGCACATATGCACTAAAACAGTGCATGAATGCATTGAAATAGAGCACAGATGCACTGAAATAGAGCTTGAATGCACCGAAATAGAGCACAGATGCGCTAAAATAGACCAGGGATCCGCTAAACTATCTGATTACTTTTTTGAGATAGACATGTTTTGACAGTTTGATGTTTTTGAATGATCTTAATCTGATTTAAATGTGAAAAACGTGGCATACAATAATAGACAGTTGTTTTATAAATCCTAAAATCTAAACAAAAAGTGTATGTTCTTGAGATTTTCACGGGTATTAAACAAGATAAGCACTTCCAACAGACTCACTCTTAGATGTCAAATAGGTCATCATAGGAATCACAACCCATAGCTTAAAATCGCATCGACTCACATAGCCGTGTCACCCCCTAGAGGGCACCCATGTTTTTGTCTTTTCCAGGTGTGTGCTCAAGGTTAGATTTCTCGATCCCCTGAGAAAACAATCTGTGGTGATTATATGGTGAGTGTCTTGGGGGAAGATTCTTCCCTCCCCTTGCATTATGATTGAAATGATGTTTGGATACTGACATGGCTGGCTTTCTATAGTATGGTTCATAGTAAAGGTTTCTATTTGGCGTGGCAATAGATAAAATCCCTCAAGAGACCTCCCAATCTTTAGAACAAAGATTTTTGGGATGGTTATCTTGCTCACTTTTGTTGAATATGGGTTTCCCCAAAATTCACTTTTGATTAGAGTGGGTTGCAAAACTTGGCTTTGGTTGTTCCCATTTAGGTCATTCCCGTAGGGTGAGTACTTTTTCCCACTATGACAAGACTTCTAAAGGATGTAATAAAGTATGAATTGCATAAAATGAAAAAGGTAAGTCTGGCATTCTGATCACCCAATAAAGGGGAGAGCATATACCTATTACTCAACAATCACAACAAAAAAATGGTTCAAATTTTAAATCCAAATGACAGTTTTCTATGCTAAGTGAAGATTTTGCTTCACAACAAACATTGGATTTATTTTAACCAAAAAAATGATGTTTGGTGACTATCCTAGGATTGATAAATTCCATATTTTAAATGGCTATCCTAGGATTGCTTCATTTTACTTTAAACTAAATTGAAAAATCTTTGTCTACGGATGGTGTCAAAATCAAGATTTAATTTTTACAATTCCCTGTATGCACTAAAAGAACTGTTAAATGTGCTTAAATAGTTAACAAATGTGCTAAAGGAACAAGCAGGGATGCGCTAAAACAGGTCATTTATGTGCTAAAATAGTCCATGGATGCGCTGAAACAATTCATCAATGTGCTAAAACAGTCTAAGGATGCGCTAAACCGAGGCTCGCATGCGCTAAAATGCAACTCCAGTCTGTCACCTATCAGAAAACTTGCAATAAAAAGATTAAATATGGGGTGAGGCCCCACGGTGGTCGCCAAAAATGTGTTGTTAGAATATGTGGTCTAATTAGAAAGTAATATAACACACCAATGAAACATTAGATTGAAAGAAACTAATTTAGAAAATACAAATAAAAACTCTAAATAACAGAAGCTCCTCCAAATTTGTCCCATTGTTCTTTATCTCCAAGGATTCGATTCAAGATAATGGCTCTCAGTTGGTTTAAGTAGCAGCTTGTTAGAATGACAACTTAGGAGAACAAGATTGATTGAAAATGCATGTCCATTGCTAATGATTAAAACTATGCTTATGAACTTAAAATGCTATGATATTGCTAAAATATTGATATGCTGATTTGAATGTGGTGAGGAGTGCTATCTCTCAAGAGCACTTTTGCTCTTCCTAAGACCTACTCTTTGGTCTTTCTAGGGTATTCCTCTCTACCCTACTCAGCACCTTTGGCTCAATTTTTCCACAATGTTCCCCAAGCCATTCCTGGGATTAGGAATGGTTCTTCCAACTATTCCTAGGGTGTTCTTACTCCACTTTGTTCCTTCTTGTAGGATTCTTTCTTCATCTTCCTATTGGATTCTTTTAAACCTTGTTTTAGGCCTTGTAGCCTTTTTGGCCAATTAGGCCTCCTAAAACCAGTATTCTTGGAAAACCTCCAAACCTTCCTTAATGAACCCCCTAACTCTTCATGGATTCTCACTATAGACCTCCTAGGCTTCAATATTTTCTAGGTTTCAGTCCTCCATGGTGTCTGTACATAGGACTTTCACCAAACCCCTATTTTCAAGGGTTTCTAGGGTATGTAACACAATCTGGTTTCTCTTAACTCAATTGAGTGCTCTAATGGCCTCCTCTGCTCTTCTCCTTGCACACACATATCCAAGAAACATACCCCTACACCACGAATTGGCACAAACTAATCCATTTGGCAAGTCTTCTTGATGTTGTTTTGTCCAAGCAACTAGCTAGAATGCCCTTGCACTCGCCTAGAGCTTGATGGATCTACCAACTCTCCTACAAACAAAGAATCCTAAAACCATATCTAAACTATATAAATATTCCCCTACTTGATTCCAAGTGTCCATGGAAGCCTTTCCATGAGAATTCAAGTGGGGATCATTATTTACAAAACTGTCCCTGAACCGGGCAGTGAAACCAAGAACCCAAAACAAATTGCAAAACCTTAACCAATTAAACTAAATGACTAAAATAATGCTACATAAGGTAGTAACATGTCACAAATGAAAGTCTCAAAGCATTAGTTCAATCCTTTCAATCCATTAATTGATTGGATGAAGGCTCTGTCACAAAAATCAAACAAATTTGCTCTTTTCCAAGTCACAATCTCTTGTTTCCAAAACTCAATTTGTACAATAGCTTTCCCACATGTCATATTAGGGTTTTTCTAACCTTATATACCATATGCCCACATGTTAGGACCCTTAGGTTGGGCTTAGAACATCATTAATGCCATTTTCCAACTTTTAGGACAAATTTCCAAGACAACATTGTCAAGATTTGCCTAATCTCCTCTTTAAGACTTTCCCAAACTTCAAGGATATAAACTAACCTAACTTTGACACAACTCACACATCAATTCAACCATGGGACTTTATAACTTAGTCCTTATTACCTTGGTGGTTGGCTAGAACCACCTAGAAGCCAAAATTTGCAAAGATCTCTCCAAAAGACCTTAAGGTGCTCGTACACCATTCTCCCCTTGCAACAAAGAAGTTAAGGAACCTATGGTGTTAAGAACTCCTCACTGATACCATGCTTCTTGAATTCACTCTCTGCTATCCAAGTAGCCTCTGACTCTGGTTGGTGTCTCCACTTCACTAGGTGCTCCATGTATGTCTTGTACCTAGTCTTCTTCTTCACCCATGAATCCAAAATCTTGTCAACCTGTGGTCTGATCTGATCAGGTACCTTGAGTCCTTCAACATCCTTACTCATCTCAACACTATACCGATCCTCATCCATTTCAGGTCCTTTATACTTCACCAAGTCCTTCACATTGAAGATAGGCGAAATAGCCATCTCCTTGGGTAACTCCACCTTGTATGCATGTCATCCATACTTAGCCAACACTTTACATGGCCCTATCCTTTTCATCTATAGCTTACTTGGTATGCCTTTCTGTATTCTTGCCTTGTTCAAGTATACCATCACCAAATCACCTATTTCAAATTGTAGATCTCTCTTCCCTTCATCTCTTTTAGCCTCCATTAATGTCTTCTTTACCTATTCATGAACCTCTCTCATTGACTAAGCAAAATCATCAACATGCCCACTGATTCCTTCATAACCTTTTAGGTCTCTTAGCTCAAGTACACCTCTTGGATGTAACCCATATACAATTTAAAAGGGACTCTTACCAGTAGACCTGTTTGTGCTATCATTATAGGAAAATTCTACCTGTGAAATGACTTGTTCCCATCCTTGTCCATACTCCTTAGTTATACACCTTAACAAGTTACCAAGTACCCTATTTATCACCTTTGTTTGTCCATCCGTTTGAGGATGATATGCTGAACTATGAGACAAGTTGGTTCCTAGCCTCCTCCAAAGAGTTTTCCAAAAATGTCCCATAAACTTCACATCTCTGTCTGCAACTATGCTCTTTCGCAACCCATGTATCCTTACTACCTCCTTGAAGAATAAGTGTGCAATCTGACTTGCATCATGTGTTTTTTTGTATGGGATGAAATGGCTCATCTTGCTGAATTTTTCCACTACCACAAATACACTGTCAAAACTAGTCAGTGTCATAGATAGCCCTACTATGAAGTCCCTGCTTATGCATTCCCATGGTCTATTTGGGATGGGTGATGGCTGATAAAGACCTGCATTTTTTGATGTTCCCTTTGCCTTTTGACACACTCCACATTGCTCCACATACCTTCTTACATCTCTTTGCATCTTAGGCCACCAATAGAACATTGAGAAATCAGAATCTCCTGCATATAGGTATTTGAATCCTTCAACCCCTGTGCTCTGCAGCTGTATCTCTTGAATGGTAAGCAATCTCCTACTAAGGGCATCTTCAACCTTGTTGTTAACCCCTTTCTTGTGCTTGATAGTAAAGGTGTATGACTGAAAAAACTCCATCCACTTGATGTGCCTCAAACTGGGCTTCTCTTGAGTATTGATGTAGCTTAAGGCTTGATTGTCGATGTATACCACAAATTATTTGGGAAATAGGTAGTGCCTCCACTTTTTAAGAGCTTGTACTAAAGCATACAACTCTTAGTCATAGGATGAGTACCTAGACTTTGCTTCATTCAACCTTTCACTAAAGAATGCCACTGGCCTGCCTTCTTGGTTTAGGACTACACCCACTGCTATGTTGCTTGTATCACATTCCACTATGAATGGTTTGTCAAAACTTGGTAAAACTAGGATTGGTTGGGTAGCTATCTCCCTCTTCAATCTTTCAAATCCTTCATTGGCTTATTTGGTCCACACAAACTTTGTTTTCAGTCCTCCTTTGATGGTGTCAAGGATCGGTGCACAGATTTCACTAAGATATCTAACAAACTTCCTATAGAATTGTGCTAATCCATTGAAACTCCTTAATTCAGTCCCTATCTTGGGAGTAGGCCAACTGAGAATGGCTTCAACCTTGCTCTTGTCCATCTTCAAGTTCCCTTAAGATACTACAAATCCTAGGTAGACTAACTCTTGCTTCATAAACTCACTCTTCTCAAGATTTATGGTGAGCTTCTCCTCTTGAAGTTTATTCAACACAAGTTCTAGGTGCTTCATATGTTCTTCTTTTGTTTTGCTAAAGATGAGGATATCATCTAAGTAGACTACCACAAAGACTCCTATATATTCCTTCAAAACCTCATTCATCACCCTCATAAAAGTGCTAGGTGCATTTGTAAGCCCGAATGGCATTGCTTACCACTCATATAACCCCTCTGTGGTTTTAAAAGCTAATTTCCATTCATCTCCCTCTTTCATCCTAATCTGGTAGTAGCCACTTTTCAAATCAATTTTGGAGTAGTACTTAGTACCCCCTAAATAGTCCATTAAGTCTTCTATCCTAGGAATAGGAAACCTATATCTAATGGTTATCCTATTTATAGCCCTAGAATCAGTACACATTCTCCACTTATCTCCCTTCTTAGGTGCCAACACCACTAGAACAGCACATGGGCTTATGCTTTTCCTGATCAACCCTTGGTCCAAGAGTTCTTGAACTTGCCTTGCTATCTCCTTGTTCTGCTCTGGTGTCATCTTGTATGCAGCCTTGTTAGGCAATGTTACTCCTAGCGCAAAGTCTATTTGATGACTAATTGCCCTCTTAGGTGGTAATGTAGCTAGTGTGCCTTCACAAATAATATCCCTGAACTGATCCAACAGTTGCTTTACTTTTGTTGTCATAGGTAGCCGACTAGGTGACTCCTCCTCCTTTGGTTTCAACATGATTGCATTGACAACTTATGCTTCCTCCTTTATGCCTTTTAGGAATTCCTTTCCACTCATCAAAAGTACACTAGATTTTTCCTTCTCCATTGTGCCTTCTTCTATCAAAGACTATATTCTATAAGTCACTCCCTCCTTTTTGAATGAGTACTTGTTCTCCTTGCCATGGTGTACTGCCTCCCTGTCATATTGCCATGGTCTTCCAAGCAACAGATGGCATGAATCCATTGGTAACACATCACATAGTATCCTATATTGATACTTCCCTATAGTAAACTCAACCCATACTTGTTCATTGACCAATATATTTTGCCACTTATTCAACCAAGTAACCTTGTAAGGACACACATGGGGTATCTTGATGAGGTTCAACTTCTGTACTGCCTCCTCTGATATGACATTATCAGTAGATCCTGATTCAATGATGACCTTGCAGACCTTACCTAGTATCTTGCACTTGACTCTAAAAAGAGCTCTCCTCTGTTTGTGTTCATCCTCGGTAGGTGCTTTGATCAAGATCCTTCTCAACATGATATTCTCTCCTTTCTCTAAATCTAAACTCATCTATGAGTGCTTTGAGCAGTCCTCTTCTTGGACATAAATAATCTTCTTCTCACCTTGTGAAGATGCTAGCTTGTCAGGACACCTATAAGCCGGATGACCCAACTATCCATAATTGTAACACTTCATGGAAGAAAAATGAGAACTTCTCCCAAATCCTCCTGATTTTCCTCTTCCACCATTGTTAGAGCTTCTACCTCTGTATCCCCCTCGACTATTTGTCTCATGGGATTGTTCACCTATCTTAGAATCCCCTTGGCTTCTATTCTCATTGCTCCTTCCACCAAAACCTCCTCTATGTCCACCTCTAGGGTCTCTGCCTCTTCCTTTACCCCTGGTATTAGAATCTTGTTTCTTTTTCAGTTTCTCTTCCACTTTAAGAGCCATCTGATAATAGCTATGGAGGGTAGTAAGTGTAAATTGACTCAAATATTCTTGTATGTTCCATCTATGGTCGTTTAGATACATAGCAACCTTAATGCTTTCAGCTTCTTGCACTCTAGACCTAAGGCTTAGCTTTTGGAACTCTTTTGTATAGGTAGCTACATCTAGTTCTCTTTGTTTGAGATTTTTCCCCTTCTTATGCAATTGGATGTCATAGTCCTCAGCTAGATATTTTTCATTTACTTTAGCCACCATTGTTTTCCAATTTCCTATTGGCTTCTTGCCTTCCTTCTCTCTTTCTTCTTGCAAGAACTTCCACCACGTTAATGCTTGTCCTCTTAACCTTGATTTCGCTATCTACACCTTTTGTGCTTCTATAATCCCATCACATTCAAAGTGATTCTCCATTCCCTCAATCCATTCCATAACTAACTTTGCATCCATTCTTCCTATGAAAATAGGGATGCCTTCTAGTGCCTTGCTACTTAATGCCTTCAATGCTTTGAGGAAGGGTTTCTCTACTAATGGAGGGTCAGGTTCTGGCTCTATGTCTTCCTCAATGTGGTCCTTACCCTTGTCTTTAACCCCTTCTAACTGCACTTCCATCTTCCCTGCAGTCTCTGCAACCTCTTCTAGTTTTTGCTTCATTTCTTTCACAATTTCTTCAAGACGTCTATTCTTTTCTTGTTGCTCTGTCAGATCTCTTGCCAATTATGCATTGGTCACCATGGTGCTTTCCCCTATGGATTCACTTACCTCTGACATTCATTTCTCAATTCCCAAGCCTTTGAATGGCATTGATACCAATTTGGCGAGGAGTGTTATCTCTCAAGAGCACTTTTTCTCTTCCTAAGACCTACTCTTTGGTCTTGCTAGGGTATTCCTCTCTACCCTACTCAGCACCTTTGCCTCAATTTTTCCACAACATTCCCCAAGCCATTCCTAGGATTAGGAATGGTTCTTCCAACTATTCCTAGGGTGTTCTTACTCCACTTTGTTCCTTCTTGTAGGATTCTTTCTTCATCTTCCTATTGGATTCTTTTAAACCTTGTTTTAGGCCTTGTAGCCTTTTTGGCCAATTAGGCCTCCTAAAACCAGTATTCTTGGAAAACCTCCAACCCTTCCTTAACGAACCCCCTAACTCTTCATGGATTCTCACTATAGACCTCCTAGGCTTCAATATTTTCTAGGTTTCAGTCCTGCATGGTGTCTGTACATAGGACTTTCACCAAACCCTTATTTTCAAGGGTTTCTAGGGTATGTAACACAGTCCGGTTTCTCTTAACTCAATTGAGTGCTCTAATGGCCTCCTCTACTCTTCTCCTTGAACAAACATATCCAAGAAACATACCCCTACACCCCTACACCACGAATTGGCACAAACTAATCCATTTGGAAAGTCTTCTTGCTATTGTTTTGTCCAAGCAACTAGCCAGAATGCCCCTGCACTCGCCTAGAGCTTGATGGATCTACCAACTCTCTTGCAAACAAAGACTCCTAAAACCATATCTAAACTATATAAATATTCCCATGCTTGATTCCAAGTGTCCATGGAAGCCTTTCCATGATAATTCAAGTGGGGATCATTATTTACAAAACTGTCCCTAAACCAGGCAGTGAAACCAAGAACCCAAAACAAATTGCAAAACCTTAACCAATTAAACTAAATGAATAAAATAATGCTACACAAGGTAGTAACATGTCACAAATGAAAGTATCAAATCATTAGTTCAATCCTTTCAATCCATTAATTGATTGGATGAAGGCTCTTTCACAGAAATCAAACAAATTTTCTCTTTTCCAAGTCACAATCTCTTGTTTCCAAAACTCAATCCATACAATAGCTTTCCCACATGTCATATTAGGGTTTTTCTAACCTTATATACCTTATTCCCACATGTTAGGACCCTTAGGTCGGGCTTAGAACATCATTAATGCCATTTTCCAACTTTTAGGACAAATTTCCAAGACAACAATGTCAAGATTTGCCTAATCTCCTCTTTAAGACTTTCCCAAACTTCAAGGATCTAAACTAACCTAGCTTTGACATAACTCACACATCAATTCAACCTTGGGATTTTATAACTTATTCCTTATTACCTTGGTGGTTGGCTAGAACCACCTAGAAGCCAAAATTTGCAAAGATCTCTCCAAAAGACCTTAAGGTGCTCTTGCACCAGAATGCAACTATAATAATTGCACATAAAATCTAGGATGATATCTACTCACGAAAAGGTTGTATTTATAGATTTTTGAAAGGCAAGAATCTAGTTGGCAAAGATCAGCGGTTGAGTTTCAAACCTATCAAGATGAACGGTGTGAGATTTAGGAAGTTGAGAGAAAGATGGAAGGTTGAGAGAAAGATGGAGAATGTATTCAACCCATGAAACTATCTTCATTCAAAAATGGAGATAAACATGCTCTTTGTCTTTTCATTAATTGAAAAGTTAGTTGAAAATTGAGGATAAATGCCAATTAAATAAATGAAGTTATTTAATTATATGTGACATGTATTTTGGAAACTTCCATAATTAAATAATTATTTATTTAATTATGTGAGAGGTGAAAAAGATGTGTAATTAAATATTTCCAATATTTAATTATGTGAGGTGTTGGATGAATTAGAAAAATATTCCATAATTTGAATTTAAACATTCAAACTTTAGAAATAAAATGATAATTAAATAAATAAATTATGAAATTTATTTAATTTAACTTAGAGGAAAATAGCAATAATTAAATAAACTTATTTATTTAATTAAACTAGAAGAATTAGAAAAATAAATGATATAAATAAATAATTTATTTATATGTAGATGACTTTATAATATTAATTAAATAATTCATATTTAATTAATTAACAGATTTGATTAACCATGACCATTTTTAGATGTATACAGATCTCCCCTAGTATCTTTATTATGTGTAAAACCCTTGCTCTAAGGGTTGGGAGACATCTTGAGGAATTTTATGATCGTATCCCCTAGACTAAATTCCCTTACTTGTAACCTCTTGTTTTTAGAAGCCTAGCCTTTTAGTAGTTGCTTGGTATGTTGAAGGGTATAGTAACATTCCCGAAGTTACTCACTACTGACTCTCTTGAGTAGAGATAAAAAAATCCTCCTTGTGGGGAATTCAAAGTTGGTGTACCTGAGAAGTGAGTGTCAAGTAAGGGGGAGCCAGTGCCACCAAACTTCTAAGTTATCCGCTCTTGAGAAGGAGAAGTGTTCAGCATTGATCCAAGGTATTTCAGTGGGCCTATACCAAGTATACACACCTTTCCAACTAGGATTCATGCTTGTTTCCTTGTTACAATTTCACATCAAACTTGACCAAAAAAAATTCTTGATACTGTTTGTTGTGTTTGCCAATCATATTTCTTCATAAACACTCAAAATTTGGATCAAAACCATTCAAAAACATCAAAACTATCAAAAATACATTCTAGAAAACCACATTTGATGAAAAAAATCCGCAACTGCTACTATGAACCATAATTGAGAATTGGAAAACCTCAATCATTTGTCTAAACCGCATTTTCCCAAAACAAAGCCACATCTGATAATCTAAACCACATTTCACAACCTAAACCACAACTATTCAATGCATCTACTAAAAACAGATCCACAATTGTTTGCTACACAAAAACTTCTAAAATATGTGTCTAGAACCTGACCAAAATAATTTCACAATGACCTCTTACTACTAAACTACAGACTTGCAAGAATCGTCAATTCATCCTAGCATTCATATTAGAAATACCTTATATTATAGGTTGCATTCATCCATCCTTTGCATCACACAAATCAGAATTTCACCCTTAGGTTGCATTTAGACCTTCAAATTTTGAACATAGGGAGACCTTTGAGCTCTTGGAAATTCTTGGTTATGTATTCTACTTGTCATTGACCATTGTCGTTGTTTTTTCATTGTCACTTTGTCAAGTTTGAATCTTAGTCTTGTCTCCTATTCTTGGTTGTTCACTTATTGTCAATGATATTTGGAATTTGTTGCCTTGGGTTCACATTAGCTTGATTTCCACCCTTAGTTTATAATTCCTTCATATTACTCTCATTTAGACTCATATCGCTTAGATTGCACTTTGCATCTCTATCCTAAAAATACAAAAAAATAGTTCATTTCCATCATAGCCTTAGCTTGGCATATCCTTGTGTGTCCATTTACCTCATTAGCATAACTTTCCTTCATTTTAAACTTAGTTTCATCATTAATCAACCTTTAGCTTCCTTTTTGCATTTATCATCTTGCACTATTGTCATCATAGCCTTGGCATCCTTTCATTTTCATATCCTAAAATCTAGAAATCCAAAAACATAGTTTAGTCTCATTTACATCTTGCATTATCCCTCAAACTTGCAAAAGTCTCACATGGTTGAAACAAGGTCAAAAGCTAAAAGAAAGGACATGGATTATTCAAATGACCCTTTTCATGACACTTCTCTTGGAATAAATTCAAATCATTCTACACCTACAAGGGACATATCACAAGGAAACCAAACCAACACATGGGAAGACATGACTGTAGAAGAATTCAACAAACAATTGAATCCTCAAGAAATTGAAAGGGATTATCAAGATCCAATAATCTTAAGCATGGTTTACCAACGTGTTAGCACCAACCCTAACAAATTCTTCTATGCCCTAGCTAAAAAGGGTGCCAATCTACCTCAAGGATTTGATGTATCAACCCTTGTAGAAGAGGAAACTGAAAATTATTTTGCACTTGGCATGCCTTCATCATCTCAAACATCAAACATACCCCTTGGGGAAACTTCACACATGATTAACACTACCACACATATCCCAAGAATCCCAAAATTTGGAAACAAGGTAACCCATACCACTACACAAGGACAAACATTTACACTTGGAAGCACCTCCAATTCCATGGGTAAGACCTTTACAAATCCCATTTTTCAAAACACACATCAAGGTTCTACTTCACAAGGTACTACACCTTTGACTCAAAACACAAATCAAGGATCCTTATTTTAATTTCAAATTACACCTTTATCAAGTCAACCTAGATTTGTTCACATTTTCTCCCAAAAAATTCCAAAGAAAAACAATAATCAAGGATCTATGTCATCACTCCAAAATGCTAATGAAGGGTCCCTTCCATCATTCCAAAATTCTAACCAAGGAACCATTCCTTCATCAAAAAAAATCAATCAAGGGCCTACATGATCTTCATTTCAAAATACCAACCAAGGGACCATTCCTTCATCACAAAACAATAATCAAGGACCTACACCTCCAAATGTGAATCAAGGACCTAAGTTTCAAAACCAAAACAAATCACAGGTCTATTCCTCAATTCCAAAACACCATACCACATGAAAATATGGCCTTTGGAACAAATCTAAATTCCAATTTCATTCCAAATCAAACCAACACAAATCAATAGGGAAACCAAGGTCTCATGCCACAAGGCATCAATCCTAATCCAAATCCAACCTATGACATTAATGCTAGCATCGTGACACCAAATCAAACAATGCAACACCATATCTTGTACATTTCCTGATACAAAAAGTGCAGACCCTTCAATAACAAATGACAAAAATGTAATTGATGACCAACAAAAAGACCTATTTTGTGGATGAATTATGCCCCTTTCCATTTGATTGAAATTTATACATGCCACCCTTCCCCCCTCATTTTACAACATCGCCTTTACCTAAGTACAACGAGATAGGAGATCCAATAGAGCACATTCAATAATTTAACACATCCCGTATGGATGTCTCATATGATCCAACCTATTTGATTATATTATTTCCATGCAGCCTTACGGAGCCAGCTCTAAATTGTTTTGCACATCTTCCTCCAAGAATAAGAACATGGGGTGAACTAGTCGACAAATTCATCAATCATTTTTCCTTCAACATTAAGAATGATGTCACCCTTGCAACAATAAGCACCACTAAAAAAGAAGAAGGGGAACCCCTCACCTCATTCTACCAAAGATGGCAAGGTTTGGTCAGCAAGTTCCCTTGTCACATTCCTAAAAACAACTAGTCACCATGTTTGTAGAAAATCTTAATGAAGAATTGATGAGACAAATTCAAATCCAATGTTGTACAACCTTTGAAGAGATCCTTGAGAAAGGTGTCCTTATTGAGAAAGGCCTTATTTCTAAAGGAATAGTCAAGATAAACAAAGAAAATCTAAAATCCAACAATGACAAGAGAAAGTACTGTTCCCAAAACAAAAATGTCACAAATGATGGAGTTATTGATGCCAAATTGATAACTAAAGGTCCAACCATTCAACTTAAAGGTCCCTCATCAAATACACCAACTATACCAAATGCACAGATCCAAAGTCAAAACCAAACATTGAATGATTTCCAAAACAATCAATGATGAAGAGGACCTCCCCATGCCAAAAGAACATACACTCAATTGGGTGAACCCATTGAATAAATCCTCAAACAAATTTTTGAGTCTAATATCACCTCACTTCTAGACACCAAGAATTATGAACCTGCCTTGATCAAACCTGATTTGTGGAAAGAAGATGAATACTATGAATACCATCGTGGAAAAGGACACAAAAAAACTAGATGTTGGACACTCAAGAAAATTATTCAAGACCTCATTGAAAATGAAACCATATCGGTGGGAGATTCACAAGGAAAAACTAATTTTCATCATACCATATTCAAGACTCCCTTGTAAGACCATGATAAAGGGAAAGCCTCCAGTTTAGGGAACAATAACAATGCCAACTATGCCACAGTCAAACACGACTATAACACTATCATCCTTAACATATCACCCTTTGATGATTGTATTGATACCATCAAAATAGACAAGCCAAACTCAAATTGTGATGTTTCTACTCGTAGAACCAAGATAACTATTCTAGGACCTCCATCTAATTCACAACCAAAGAGTCAATATAACCTCCTAGAGTAGTTGGGAAAAACCTCGCACAAATTTCTATCTTGGAGCTCCTTCGCACATCCCACAACATAGAGACATCCTTGAAAAATCATTGCAAGAAGCATCTATCCCACCAACCTAGATGTGAATGCATTTTAGGCCATGGAAGGATACCTAGCTATGCCACAACATGTCACCTTCTTCAAGCAAGAATTTTTTGCACCAAAATCTTATCATAACGATCCCCTACACCTTGAAGTTTGTGTTGATAAATGCAAGATCAGATGAATCCTAGTAGACGACAGAGTAGGTCTGAATATTTTCTCACAAAAATTGGTGAAAGAATTTTGATACTCTAATAATTGCATAGACCAAACAAATAAAATCACTATCAAATCTTATGATGATGTTGAGTGTTCATCTGAAGGTGTAATTTCACTTCCCATAAGAGTTGGCCTAGCAATGTAAGATACAGTATTTCATGTCTTGGATTTTTATTTTCATTATAATCTTCTCCTTGGCCACCCTAGGATTTGTGTTATGAGGGCTATTCCATCCACCTACCATAAATACCTCAAATTACCACACAATGGCACTAAAATCACTATTCCAAGCAACCCTTACTCTTTTCAGTATTGTTCAAACCTAAGAGGAACTACTGAATGTCAAGTGCCCATCAATCAAGAGGCCTCACCTCCTACTTCATTTTCCACTCCATCTCATTACATTGACCCATCTACCTTGTTCAAATCACCTACTCCATTTACCACACCTTCCATGCCTAAAATCTAGATCCAAGACAAAGGATGTGGAGAATGTAACATGAAGAATCTCTTTTTCATTGAAAATTTTCCTAAATCACCAAAGTCTTAAGGAAAACCATATTTCATGCAGCCTAAGGTCATCTTTCATAATCCCCCTACCACCTTCACCAAATGGGGGTAACTTTCCAAAGAATCTCTAGATGATCACATTCTCACATGGTTGTATAGAGAAGAAGAAATTGAATCTAAGAGGTTACCAGTTGAACAATATCCAAAAGGGTTCCCAATAATGAAGCAACAAGGATATGATGGACACAGTGGTCTTGGCATACATAAAAAAGGAATGATAGAACCCGCGCAACCTCTTAAGTTAATCAAACATCAAGGGCTAGGGTTCATACCCATAAAAGTGACCATCCAAGGTATCGGGTTGCCCTCAAGTGAGGTTGCTAATGCTTCAGATGAGATCGAGACATATGAAGACCCTTGGGATTTTGATGTTGATTCCAATGAATATGAATGGGATTTGCTATCCTCCACTACCTTTATGGACTTAGATAAACTATTTGGAATACTTGAGGAGCGGCGTAGGAATTGGTGGTGGTGGGCTTGCTACCTCGACAGCGAAAATGATAGCACCATGACTCTTGATAGCACTGATGACCACTTACCCCTTGTCTACCCCCAACTCATAGAGTGGGCCCAACAAGACCCACCAAGTTTGGACACTTTCGAGAATGACAAAGCAATCATTGAGTTTATGGGACTTTGTGAAGGAATACCTAGTGGGGATCATAAGGCTGGATTTTCCATAGAACTCGATTATGCAGCATACTTTGGTGAGGTTGTCCTATCCTCTAGCCGCAAAAGCAAAAATGATAAAAGTAAAAATAAAAATAATAGGTCTTCAAGTGAAAACTGAAAGCCACCTGCTGACCGTGAAAAATAAAAAATAAAGGATGTATCTAAAGGTGGTAACCTCCTTGAGGCACCTGAGGATGGAGGATTGGACTATCTCCCAATAGACCAAGAGAGATCTCTATAGCTAATAGAAGAAACAAAATAGGTGAATATTGGAACATAATATAACTCCAGAATCATACAGTTAGCAACATCTTTGACCGACGAGGAAAAGCCTAAGTTCACAACATTCTTTGCATAAAGACATCAATTTTTCCTGTTCATATGTTGATATGCCAGGATTGGATCCTGAATTGGTTTTACATCACTTACCACTACTACCTAATGCTAAACCATACAAACAAAAGCTAAGAAAAATGCATCCATAGATTGCACTCCTTGTCAAGGCAGAATTGAAGAAAATTATAGATGTTGGATTCATTCATTCTATTGATTATGTAGATTGGATATCAAATATTGTTCCTGTCACCAAACCAAATGGTCAAATCAGAATCTACACAAATTTTAGAGACCTCAACAAATCTTTTCCCAAGGATAATTTTCCTCTACCAAATATTGACATCATAGTAGACCTCACAACTGGATATGAAATGCTATCACTTATGGACAGATTCTTGAGTTATAACCAAATAAGAATTGCAACTGAAGATCAACCTAAAAAATCTTTCACATGTGCTTGGGGAACTTTCTATTGGAAATGATGTTTTTTGGACTGAAAAATGTTGGAGCTACATATCAAAGAGAAATGACTACAATTTTTCATGATTATATGCATGTTCTTATGGAAGACTATGTTGATGACCTTCTCTAAATCTATAGAATGAAGTGGACACTTAGCAGTATTGGACAACTTTTTCACACAACTATAAAAGTACCAACTCAGACTGAATCCAAAGAAATGTGTTTTTGGGGTCCAATCAGGAAAGCTTCTTGGATACATAGTCTCACACAGAGGAATATAATTTGATCCCACAAAAGTCAAAGCTATCTTAGAAATTCCACCACTGACCAATATCAATCAGTTGACGATATTACAAGGAAGACTACAATCAATCTGCAAATTCATTGCTCAATTATTAAATAAGATCCACCCACTCCAACATCTATTAAGAAAAGGGATTCCCTTCAACTAGACAGAAAAGTGTCAAGAAGCATTTGATCAGATAAAAAATTATCTACTGAATCCCCCAGTTCCTATGCCTCCAATTGATAGAAAATATTAGATATTATATGTGGCAGCAACAACATCAGAACTGGGGGCATTATTAGCACAAAATAATAATGATGGCAAAGAACGGGCTATATATTACATCATTTGCACCCTAGTCGGATATGAGTTAAACTATAGCCCTATTGAGTGAGCATGTCTAATAGTGGTATTTGCAGAACATAAACTAAGACATTACATGTTGAATCATTAGACAAAATTCATTGCAAAAATTGATCCTCTGAAATATATTCTCAGCAAAGTAGCACTGACAAGAAGACTAGTTAAGTGGGTTATGATGCTAAGTGAATATGACATTAAGTATGTAGATCAAAAAGAAATAAAAGGACAAGTGATAGAAGTTCAACTTGTAGATGCACCAATAAAAGCATATCATCCTTTGATAATCAATTTCCCAGATGAATCAATCTTTGTCATAGACACACCAACTACCTAAAACATATATTTTGATGGATCTTACAAAAGTCATGTTTTAGGAGCTAGAATTTTTTTCCTCACACCTCAAGGAGATTCCATTCCCAAGTCATTTTGAATAGCATTCCCTTGTACTAATAACATAGCATAATATGAGGCATTGTTGATAGGAATTCGGATAGCAATAACATGGAAAATCAAGGATCTTCAAGTCCACGATGATTGTCAATTAGTGATAAAGAAAGTTAATGATGATTATGATACCAAGGATGAGAAATTTTTTCCCTACACAGGCATGGTGGATAGTCTCAAACTATACTTTGATAATTTTTCTTTTGAACAAATCCTGAGCATTCAGAATAAAGAAGCTAATACAATGGCTACCATCAGATCTCTCTTGGACATTCCTAATAATGCATCACAATACGAGTTCTTCATAGAAGTGATATTGATCCTTGCATTCGATGTCCCCAAAATCAAACTTGTGTGTGAACTTGTTGGTCTTGATTCACCCTAGTACAAAGAAATTTATGCCTATTTTCATGACCAAATTATCTCTCCTAACTTGTCCATTAACCAACAATAAACCTTTATTCGACAACCCTCTAAATATGCCATCATCGAAGACACCCTTTATCGTCATAGCCTAGATAGTACCCTCCTTCAATGTCTCGACTCAAATGAAGCACAAACAGTCTTACAAGAGGTACATCATGGTATATGTGGATCTCACTCTGCTTGTCCTACCTTAGCCAAAAATCTCATGAGAACAAGATATTATTAGCCTACAATGGAATGTGATTCCTATCACTTTGTGAAGAAATGTCACCAATTTCAGATTCATGGGGATCTTATATATGCACCAGCTTAGGAATTGCAGCCACTTACTTTGCCATGGCCGTTTTCACAATGGGGACTTGACCTCGTAGGAAAAATCCATCCCACCTCTTACAATGGACATAAGTTTATCCTTGTTTCTACTAATTATTTTACAAAATGGATCGAATCCATCCCACTAACTTACATTACTCGTAAGAAGATAGCCAAATTCATCTTGAATTACATCATTTTCCATTATGGTATCCTATAATCCATCATTACAAATAATGGCCACCCTTTCAAAAATCAAGATCTATGTGAGCTTTGTGCAAATTCCATATTCAGCATCATTTTTTTCTACTCCATATTATCCCCAAGGTAATGGTCAAGTTGAGGCATCCAATAAAACTATCCTAAAAATCTTAAAGATGAATGTCAATGACACTGACCA
Source organism: Sequoiadendron giganteum (assembly GCA_007115665.2). Lineage (NCBI taxonomy): Eukaryota > Viridiplantae > Streptophyta > Pinopsida > Cupressales > Cupressaceae > Sequoiadendron > Sequoiadendron giganteum. The sequence continues at coordinate 344,246,468 of CM021103.1, read as the reverse complement.
TGACTGGCACTTACAACTTAATCTTTCTTTATGAGATTATCGCACCAGTATTCATACCCCTATAGGAGCCACACCATATTCCCTTGTATATGGATCTGAAGTAATACCTCCTATAAAGGTTGAGTTACCATCCCTACGAGTCTCTATGCAAGGCTTGATTGATCAAGAAGAATATCGTGTGTCCCATCTACAAGAGCTAGAGTTACTGGATGAAAAGAGACAAAATGCTTTGACACATTTGCAAGCATATCAAAATTTCCTTTGAAATAGTTACAATAAGAAGGATCATCCTAGAAATGTTGACATTGGTGATTTAGTCCTAAAGGAAAATTCAAAGAATTTAGCAGAAAGAGAAAAACCTAGGAAGTTTGAGCCTAATTGGTTGGGCCCATACATTGTCATAGCAACCCATGGATCTGGTGCTTATCAGCTTTGTGCTCCTAAAGGAAATCATTGTTCGAACCTATCAACAACATGAACCTTCACAAGTATTACACTTGAGTCTTAAAGTATCCCTTAAAAAGTCAAAAATTAAAAAAATGGTCACCCTGATGAAAACCTGGAAAATAGGTAGCTTGGTGACAACAAAAAAAAAATTGTAAAGAGAAATAATTCATCCAAAAGTGAAAACCACTTCAGTGGTGCTTTGGATAAGTACCATGGTGAAAACCTGGCAAACATGCACCATGTGTAGTCAGTCTATGCTCCTCTGTCTATTGGTACTCCATCTGGTCCTTTGTCTATTCACACTTATCCCTCATTCATAATAAAGCTTCATCATTCTGCCATGGCTTGGAAACCATCGACATTTAGTATCCTTTTCCTTCATGATCACCTATCATATTCGTCGCTACCCCTTTGTGCATAGTAAATTGATCCTATACCTGACTAGGGGAAATTCCTTGATTTATGTCTTCCTGGGATCCTACACATGGTATCAACCTTTTAAAACCTTCAAAATCCATAAAAATCATAAAATGTCCTAAAAAAACCAAAAAAATCAAAACATTTCAAAATCCAAAAAAAATCAAAAAACATCAAAATCCAAAAAAAATTGAAAACCTCCAAAATCCAAAAACATTTAAAAACTTCAAAACTTCCAGAAATAGAGTTAGAGTCTAAGCCTAAGTCTGAGTTCAAGTCTGACTTAGTCTTTATTAAAGTGGTCAAACTACGTTGTGTCTATGCATTTTCTACATAGGCAAGGCTCATCTTAAATGGGTCCTCAAGACATTAGGCCAATCCTTTTAGGTTGTCCAAATAAAATCATGACTCCATCTTTTGTCAAATAAGGAAAAGTCAAAGTTGTGTTAAGCTATGAGGTCTCTACATGTATAACATAGGCAAGGCCATCAATCGATGAGCCCTTGAGTTCACCTAGGTCAGTCTCTTAGGGTTTTTTGAGTCTAGTCATAGTCTTGGTCTGCAAGCAATCATCATTTAAACCAGATCATGAACCAATAGACAAACATAACCAACAAATATTTCAATCAATCGATCAATCAATTCAATCAATCTTCTTATCATCAATAAATCAATCAGGTCATTGTTCTTATATCAAAATGGGGCATTAGTTCATTTGTGTCATTTAGTCTTATCACTTGTCTTTTATCAGGATGTGTCCTTCTTGAGATTAGACTTTATCAATTTGGTCATTCGCCTTAAGCAAGATGTGTCTTTCTTGGAGTTAGGTGTCTTGTCAACACTTGTCACTTGGTCAACTTTATCAGATGTGATCCTTTCCCTAAATAAGATATATCTTTCCTAAAATTGGGTATCATCACATTACTTGGTCATATAAATCAATCTTGTCAGCCTTGTCAACCAATTTTTCCTTAATCAGGATGTTTCCTTCTTGAAATCAGGGGCAATCAATCAACCTTGTCAACTTTGTCAACCAGTCTTTACCAAATCAATTAATCATGTCATCTCACCTTATTCAAGATGTGTCCTTGATGACACTGGGCATGGTCAATCAAACCAATTTTTTAACCTTTGTCAGCTTATCAATCAATCCTTGTTAAACTTATCAATCGAATCTTGGTCAACCTAATCAATCATATCACACAATCTTATCAATATTATTGAAAAACACTATCTCTTTGGCAAACATTTTGTTGGTTTGGATTTTTCTTATCTTTATTATTGGTTCTAGGTTATGTTACTAGTCTCCTCAAGGATTTCCTATTAATGGATTTAGAGGGACGATGATACATCTTGGCCTCTTTTCTTTGTTTTCTATCTATGGTGTCTTGGAAAAAAGACTAGGATAATAGTATCCTTAGTATGAGCTGGGGCATTCCTTGTCTTTTGGTTTTATCTTTTCACTGCTTGTCTCACAAATGGTCACCTTGCACATCTTGGTCTATGTCATACCATGGTTTTTGTGTTCCATTTGTGATACCTTTTGCACCCAATGATGATAAATATAAAAATGAAAGTATGAAGGTTTGTCCCTTATCATCTTCTATCTCACTTTTTGTCTCCATCTTCCTTTCCTTTTCATGCTAACATCCATCTCCTTCATTCTAACATTTCTTCTATCCTTCATCCTCTAGTATTATCATCCATTTCGAGAGCACATTCATGTTCTTTGAACTCACCTGTCCTCTCAAGGGGCATACCACAACCCTCTTGGTCATCCTTCCTCTTTCTCTTTACACTGGGGCATATCTCATAAATAAAATTCTTTGACACAACATAGTGAATTTCATTATGTCAAAGGGGAAAAATGTACACTGAAAAATGTCCTAGGTCTGCGAGCAACATTTTTCCTTAGTCATCATCCTCTAATAATTGAATAATTTTAATTATTTAATTATTCTTGATCATATTCCTCTATTAATTAAATAATTTTTAATTATTTAATTAATTCACTTTCTAATCTCTATTATATCCTGATCAATTAAAATAAATTAATTGCATTGCTAATGCCCCCTTTCTTCAATAATTAAATTAATCATTATTTATTTAATTATTTATCTTTTTATCATTCGCCTATAGTTAGATAATAATAATTATTATTTTTCTATGCAATTGACCTTTTCATTCTTCTATAATTAAATAATTGTCGATATTATTTAATTATGTGTCATTCCTCTCCCCTTTAAAAAATTAATTCAACTTATTATTTAATGCCTAAATTTCTATCCATCCTATTTAATTAAATTGACTGATTTAATTAAATGATCATTTTCATTTTCCTCCAAAAGAATAATTCGAATGAATTATTTATTTTCCACTTGTCCATTTTTTCCATTTTTTGAGTAAATAAATTAAAATAAATTTTTTATCCCTCCCTTTTGGTCAAAGATGCCATGTTCATGGCCTTTATTTATGTCATAGTCATCTTTGTCATAGCCTTCATTTTTTTCATAACCGTCGAGTGTCATAGCCATCAGCGTCATATCCCTCCCATGAATGGCATATTCTGGCTGCATCAATCCTCCACCATTGATCTTGGAATCTTTCCAGAAGCTCAATCTTGGCCCTTCATTTCGTAACCTCCTTCTCATCAATTCTAACTGGTCGATCTTGAAATCCTGATAGAGGATTGATCTCGGTCGTCAGTTCAGATGGTTGTCTATAAAAGAGACCATTCTCCTCCATTTTGAAGTTAACAACTAATATTCTCCAACCTTCTACTTACCATTTGCAGATTTTGCACAAGTACTACAACAAATCTAAGGGAAAAATTGCACAAGGACAAATAGGAGAGCAAGAGAAGTAATCAACTATAATGGGGAGTGTTTCATTTGCTTGCTTTATTTTATTGCTCTCTTTTATTTTTATTCTCTTGTTTATGTGTGGTTTCATAGCTTAGAAGTGTTGGTTGTCACTCATTCTAGGTTAGGAATTCTCTAAACCCATCTTACGATATGTAGATTTCAATGCCTATTTAAGGTTTTTTTAATAACATTCTAAAAGGGGATTTTATGGTAGAAAAGCCACGCCCAAAGTGGGTTTGTAGTGGGGCATGGAAGTGGAGAATAAGCAGCCCCATTTTAAGAATTCGTAAAGACAATTAAAAAATGGCAGAAATGGGAGGTGTGGGAAATAAAGTGGTGGTTGTAAAATTCAAAAGGGATGCTACGTAGGAGGAGGGGGGGCTGTAAAAGTCTTGGTGGAGTGAGAATGGAGGGGGAAGCAAGAAAAATAGTTGTGGTGTCTATAAAATGTACCAACGAGGTTGTATGGGTGGTGGTAAGAGTTGGTAGAAAAATCTATGAGAAGCAAATGCAAATTTTTGCATGTAAGAAAAGGATAGAACCATATTTTTTGAGAAAAGTTGGGGCAGCAGTAAAGCCAAGGCAACAAGTAAATGATGTGGAGAGATGTGCAGATTTTTGTATGCTCTATGGTATCATATCAGTTTTCCATTCGATGTAACTATCATGAATTGATTTAATGCAATAAAATTCTGATATTTTTTGCATTTATTTTTGTTTTGTGAGTGTTATTTATTGTAGTTGATTCTATATTGCATTATAGATTTTTGTGAGTAGCTGGTTGCTTGCACCAAGGGGTATCAGAGGCAGTGATCTTGAGTGCATAAGTAGAGCATTGAATGTGAGGTAGCTTATGCCAGGACCTATGGGTGAGGATTGTAGTTGTTTCAAAGCTCCAGAGGTGGTTGCAGGTGTGTGGAGTCATATAACTATGGAAAGCTAAAAAGATAATAGATTTGCAAGAGAAGAGGTTGATAGGGTTTCAAGATTCCTCCAATAAGGATAATACCTAGAAGAGTAGAGAAAATGCTAGAATAATTTCACAATGAAATGAGAAATGAGCTAATAAATATAGCTGCAAGTTTGGGAAGAAATCTAGAGCTTGAAGATACACATTCTTAAGATGAGGAAGTTGAAGATGATCCTGAGAAAGAAATTGGGGAGCCAAGAGATGAAAGAGAAGAAATATTTTTGAGAGAAATAGCCCAAATCAATAGAGGCCATAAAATGGAAGTCCCTAATTTTTAAGGCACATTGAATCCTGAGAATCTAATAGATTGGATTAGAGAGTTGGAAGATTATTTTGAGTTTGAAAACATTAGAGACCCATTGAGGGTAAGGTTGGCACAAACAAAGCTTAAGGGACATGCTACATTGTGGTGGAAAGAGTTTCAGAAAGAAAGAGTAGAGAATAGTGAGATGAGAATAACACGGTGGAGACAAATGATTGCTATATTGAAGGAAAAGTTTATTCCATGAGATTATGAGTTGGAGTTGTTCAAAAAGCTTTAAAATTTAAAGCAGAAAGACATGATTGTGAAGGAGTATACAGAGGAATTTTACAAGATGGTGATTAGATCAAGACATCATGAAATGGATAGAGAGAAGGTAGCTATATATATAAATGGACTTAGATTCAATATCTAGGATGAGATGAGTGTGTTGAATATTTCTACTATTGAAGAGGCTTACCAGTATTCTCTGAAAGCAAAGGAAAAATTAAATAAAAGGTAGAAAAATAATTCAAGAGGAAAGGGAAAGATAGCAACAAAAGGAGGAAAAAAAAGTAGCCACAAAGTAAAACAAAATTTTGAAGAAGAAACAAGTTTGAAATGGAAGAAACGAGCACAAGGAAAAGAGTATTCAACAAGAGGATGTGGGAGAAGTAGTAGATAGTTCTTGGGAAAGTGTTTCCAGTGTGGGGAAGTTGAACATAGAGATTTTGAGTGTCCACAAATACACCAAGAAACCAGTAAGAGAGGTGCAACAAGAAATTACATGGTGCAAGAAGACAAGGAGAGTGTAGCATCACCAGAGGAGGTGGTAGAACCACAACATGGAGAATCCCTTATATTCAGGAGAGTGTTGGTGAATCCAAGAAAAGAGGAGAATGAACCATCTCAGAGAAGGAGTCTCTTTTGTACCATATACAAATCAGGAGGTAAGTGTTGTAAGTTTATTTTAGATAGTGGTAGTAAAAATAACTTGGTTTCTGAGGAGATGGTAGAAAAAATAGGATTGAAGAGGATAAAGAATCCTAATCCCTATAAAGTAAGTTGGCTGCAAGAAGATCATGTGTTAGAGGTGAAAGAGCAATGCTTAGTATACTTTCATATTTTTCCTTATAAAGATGAAGTTTTATGTGATATTATGTCCATGAGTGCATGCCATGTTTTGTTAGGAAGGCCTTGGAAATTTGATAGAAAATCTATCTATGATTGTAGAGAGAATTTGTACACCATTCTAAAACATGGGTAGAAGTATACTTTGAGTTCATTGAAATAGAAAGAGAAGGGGGTGCAAGGTAGTAGTATTCCTATGGATTGTTGCAAGTAAAAAAAACCAAAGGTAAAGGTTGCAGTAGAGGTTGGAAATAGTTCAAAGAAGGCTCTTTAGAATAGAGGTACAAGGGAGGTACATAAGAATAGGAGTGATATTAAAATGGAACAACAAAGATCATTGGTTGTAGACATGGTCAAGTCTCATGAAGAATATAAATCAGATTTACAGAAGAAGGTGAGCAATGAAATCTTACTGTGTGTAGGTAGAAAACATCGAAAAGGAAAAGAGAAGATGAAATGAGAGGGATTTGAAGTTCAAAATGAAGTGAAGGAGTGTAAGGACATAGAGGACATATATATCAAGAACAAGCATGGTATCACCATCCCAATCTCATCCAAATGTTCATGATTTTTCAACTCATGATACATAATTTCAATTTACCTAGTGTGTTTGATGCAAGAGCATCCGAGTCCATGGGAAACCCTACATTTCCCAAAAATATTTTCATTTTATTTTCTCATTTTGGTGTGTTGTGGTGGTTTTTGGTGTCTCTCTATATCTTGTGAGCTCCTTGATTTGTTTGGTGAAGGTTTCATGAGCATATACTTTATAATTTGGAAGAGTTGATTATTTTATAACTTCAGATGGCAATTTTGGAAAAATTTAAGCTTTTTGAATCCTTGAAGGTTTGGGAAAAATCCTTCTGCATTGGACCTAAGGAAGTTATAATACACCTTTGGGGAAAGTTTCATCAAAATCAGAGAACTCTAATTTTTCACCTGTCGATGCTCGAGTCCACTCTTACACTGTTTTGCAATTACATAATTAATTTTCTCCTAATCCTCATTGCAGGTCCAAGACATTATTTTTGAACATCAAAGTGGTATAATTGATACTCATTTGTTGAAATTCCAAATTTTAATTTCTCTAAAAATTTATATTCATTTGAAAACGTTTATTTAGAAGCTTATTGAAGGTGTTTCCAATGGCAGCTTTTAGTTGTAAAAAGGTGCAAATTATAAAATCATTGTATGCATATTTCAATTCCTATTTAAGGTTGTTTTTATAACATTCTAAAAGGGGCTTTAATGGCAGAAAATCCATGCCCAAATTGGGTTTGTAGTGGGGAATGGAAGTGGAGAATAAGCAGCCCCATTTTTAGAACTCTTAAAGACAATTAAAAGATGGTAGAAATGGGAGGCATGGGAAATAAAGTGGTGGCTATAAAATTCAAAAGGGATTCTATGTAGGAGGTGGGGGGGGCTGGAAACTTCTTGGTGGAGTGAGAAGGGAGGGGGCAGCAAGAAAAATAATTGTGGTGTCTAGAAAATGTAGGAACAGGGTTGCATGGGTGGTGGTAAGATTTGGTGGAAAAATTTGTGAGAAGCAAATACAATTTTCTACATGCAAGAAAAGGATAGAAGTAGATTTTCTTAGAAAATTTGGGGCAGCAAGGAAACAAGGAAATGATGTGGAGATATGTGCAGATTTTTGTATGCTCTATGGTAACATATCAGTTTTCCATTTGATGTAACTATCATGAATTGATTTAATGCAATAAAATTCAGATCTTTTTTGCATTTATTTTTGTTTTGTGAGTATTCTTTGTTGCAGCTGAGTATGTATTGCACTATATATTTTTGTGAGTAGTTGGTTGGTTGCACTAGAAATGCTATTGAATTTAACTTTCTTAGGAGATTATTGACTTGATTTCCCATTATTTTTTATCTTCATGGGTGCAATAGAATTTTTTTGGAATTCCAATGGTTTACTACATTGCAAACAATTGAGATGAAATTCAAGGATTTATTCATGCATTTTTAATTAGAGGGTAGAAGATTCAAATTGAAAGTTTTGTGTGAAAATTATCCATATATGATAAGATACCATCAAATGCAAAATATTCCAAACAAGGGGGATGATGCATTTATGGCCCAATTTCTTTAATTTAAAGCATATCATTCAAAGGTTCCAATATTGATACAAACACTCAATATATTTTTTGGAGATGTTCCAAAATAACTACCTCAAAAAAGAGATCATAAACATGTCATTCAACTAGTACAAGGGATCCAACCTCCCAATATCAAGTCATATATGTAACCATATATATTAAAGAAATATTAAGAAAATAGTATAAGATATTATAGAAAAAGGTAATATCAAGCATAGTCAAAACACTTAATACTTTCTAGTGGTAATTATGTGCAATAAATATGAAAGTTTTATGTTTGTTAATCATAGGGAGCTCAAAAAGTGCAATATAAATATAAATTTCCAATTCTAGTAATTGGTGATTTGTTTTGATTATAAGGGGAAAATAGGTTTTGAAGGGACCCGAAACCCTCCACAAAAAAATAGATGAAAAGCTACTCATAGATAAAAAATTTAAACCATCAACAACATCCAACAGCAAAACATCAGCCAAAAAATATAGGACTAGCAACAAAAGATGGAAATAGAAAACAACACAACAAGGGACACTATTTCATGTTCTTTAAGGTGTTAGCCACCTCAAGTTCCTGGTTACAATACAGTTTGACCATGTCCATCAATTCTTTCTTCTCCTCCTCAAAGGTTTTCCTCGAGTTACCCTTACCTCTAGTACATGGGCCTTTTGTCTCATATTTTTTGACCTTCTTCCCCTTCCCCTTTTAAGTATGATCCTTCTCCATCAACTCTGCAAAGTAAATTTTATCTTCCCTTAGTTCACTTATTTTACGAAAAAAGGACCTCCAAGGATTCAACACTATTCTTGACCGAATTGTGGCTAACTTGCAGTAGCTTCTTGATGTCTACATTAGTTTCATTCATCTTAGCCTCCATTTTAGAGAGGTTTTGCTCACACAGGGATTTAAAATCCATAAAGGAGCACTCTAGGTCCACAAGGATTTCAATCAAAATATTTGAGGAATTTCCCTTTGGCATATTTTGCATATTCTATTTTAGACCCCTAATCTTGATATTCGCCCTATTAAATTTATGTAGTGTCCACTTGTCTAGCTTGAACATGCCAATAGCCCCCACATGAGCCATGTCTAGAAGCTCAAACATTGAAGTATTATCATCATTTAGGTATGATAAATCCTCAAAGAGAGGATTCACCTATAGTGGTTTTGGCTTTCCAGGACTTGGATTAACCCCCTCATCCTCATGCATAGACTTCCCACCAGAAATCTCCACATTGGGTGACTATCGAATAGGAGAGTCATTGATTTCAACCATAGTATCTACAACACCCTTCTCCTTACTATGGTCGTTGGTGCCCTTCAAATCATCTTTCGCAACCTATTTTTTTAGCTTTGCAATACACTTGGAAGTCCTTCAAGGAATTTCCTTAGCTTCCTTATCCCCAACATTATCAGGCATTCCCTCCTCCTTATGGTCATCCACGACAAAATCGTTCCCATTAAACATAGTATTTCCCTTACTCTGGGACCCCCCAGAAATGGCATCAATGTCATTTATACCTAAATGGGATTCTGACTCCTATAAAACAATCTTCTTAGCAACACGTTTCTCCTTGAGGTTCCCCTTCTTTCTCTTATTAGAAGGGGCCACCACGGGGATGAAGACCCACCCTTATCCTCTTCATTCCATTCCTCCTAACCAACAACATTGGTATTTGAACCAGTCACAGGGGAATCTTCACTGATAGCCTTCTCCTTACCTTTAATCATCTTAGAAGGGATAAGGGATCTCACATGCTCTATTATGAGAAATATGAGGCCCTCATGAAGAACAACAAACCTCCTATTTTTTAGATCAGCATACACTGACACTTCTAAAAAAGACAAAATAACTTGAAAGGGAATGAGATATATAACCCATGTCTGAAATGATTCAACAAAGTGAAATGATGACCTAAAATTGCAGTGAATCGACTATCTAGGGTAACATACCGCATGATGAACTTTGCTACATCAGACCAAATTTTCTTTAGAGATGTCTATTCGTAGCCCCAATAATGAATCTTAATCAACTTCTTTCGCTAGTCATCTTGGAAGAATTGGTCCATGGCATCCTCATTACTCTTCCTTTCCTTGAAAAATGGTAATTTGTCACATGAGCTAAATGGTGATATTTATTTTCATCAAACTTGATATTCATTTAGGTTACCATCAAATTTGAATTAGCAATGAGCATATGCATAAGATAGCTTTCTAAACCCATAAAGACAACTATGAATTTTAATGGCACTTTTTGGCTTCACAATGGCACCATCTATATTTAAAAGTTTGATAAGATATATATTATAGTCATTTATATAGAAATATACTTTTGGTTATTTTGTTGAAATTTTAATAAATACTAAAACTTGGGAGGAACACTTACAATAGGTGAATGATGTTTTCTATATTCTTGAACAACCTAAACTTTATACTAAGCCATCCAAGTGTGATTTTTTATTTAAATAGGTGGAGTTACTAGGTCATATTATTCCATATGAGTAATTCAATGTAAACACTCACAAGATCAAGATCATAAAAGAATGGAAAATTCCTAGAAAACAAGAATTATTAGGGTTTCTTAGGACTTACTATTTGCTATCATAATTTTTTAATAAAATCATGTTATCATCACACCACCATTCATAGTTTTAATGAAGGATTGATCCCAATAGAATGAGATAGACATGAGGGAATTTGTGAAGCTAAAGGAATCCATGTGCATAACTCTAGTTCTAGCTAACATATAAAAAAAACCTTCATTGTGGAATGTGATACTTGTGAGTATAGAATAGGAGTTGTAATAATGCAAAAGGAAAGACCCCTATCATTTAAGAATCACCAAATTAGGTGTAGGAATTTTTTTCAATCCCATTTATGAGAAGGAAATGTGGATATCTTATAGGAGATCTTATCGAATGGGAAGATATTCTAAGGTAACTTTTAGAAAAATAATGATAGTCATAAATACTTCTTGTAATAGAGTTTTTCATTTTGGGATCAATAAAAACGGTTCTTGAATATGTTTGGATATGATATTGATATCATATATAAAAAAGGAAAAGAGAATAATGTGGTTGAGACTATAACCAGGACAGATGAACCCATAGATTCACTAATATATGTTATTTCCTTATTGTAAATAGATTGGGTGAATGAGATAAGAGAAGAATGGAAGAAGAACATGGATACACAAAATATTAATAAAAAATCAAACAATATTCAATTGTGTCAAATAAATTTGTATTGAAAGGAGATTCTCTATGGTATAAGGATAGGCTATACCCATGCAAGAACTCAACCCTTAATTTTAATGTTTTTATAAAGCTCCATGCTTCTCTAGTATGTGTGTATTTAGGCTTCTTGAAGACTTACCATGTAATCAAGAAATATTTCTATTTAGATGGGCTTAAAAGGGATGTTTAAAAATTTATGGTATAATGCATGGTATGTTATCAAAATATAAGGGAGAAAAATAAGACTCTAGATATTACATAACCCTTATTTCTTGCAAGTTAGAGGTGGGAGGATGTATCCATTGATTTTATCATCAAGTTTCTTAGCTCTAAAGAAAAAAATTATCATGGTTTTTGTGAATTGACTCACAAAATATACATATTTTTATTCTTTGTCACACTCATTTGTAGAAATTACTATAGTAACAATATTTATGAATACCATCCATAAGCTACATGGGATTTTAAAAATTATATTATGATCATTATTTTATATTTACAAGTAATTTTTAAATTAATTTATCCTCATGTTTGGGAATAAAAATTTATCATAGCTTATCATGTCATCCTCAATTATATGCAAAACTAATATGTTCAACAAGTACTTGGAGGTATACCTTTAATGTTTTACTTTAGATAAATATGAAAAAAATGAGTGTAATGGTCACCACTAGAAAAATGGTGATATAACACTTATTTCCACACTTCATCTAAAATGTTTCCATTTTTGGCACTATATGGGTACCATCCAAAATTTATCACCTTTTCCTTATAAGATCACAAAAAGGTTAGAATAGTTGAAGAAAAAAATGAACACTAGCAAGCAACACTATTTATTCTTAAGTATAACTATAGACATATAAAATTGACTTGACACCTATCACACAACCTCGAACGACATCAAACAGCACCGAACGACATCAAACAACATTGAATGACATCAAACAACACTAAACAACATCGAACAACCTCAAACAACATCAAACGATATGGAACATCATCTCTTATCATCTCGTAACACATTAGAATGACTTAGAATCATCTTATAACACTTCAGAATGACTTGAAATCATCTCGTAACACTTTGGAATGACTCAGAATCATACTGTAACACTTCAAAATGACTCAAAATCATCCCATGACACTTCAAAATGACTCAGAATCATCTTGTAACACTTTGAAATGACTTGAAATCATCTCATTACAATTTGGAATGACTCAGAATCATCTCTTAACACTTTAGAATGACTCGGAATCATCTTGTAACACTTCAGAATGACTCAAAATCATCTTGTAACACTTCGAAATGACTCAGAATCATCTCATAACACTTCAGAATGACTCGAAATTATCATGTAACATCTTGGAATAACTTAGAATCATCCCATAATGTCTCGGAACATCTCGAAATCACCTCGAAACATTTTAGAATTATCCTATAATGTCTCATATCATCTCAAAATCATACCACAACATTCCCACATCACACCACATCGCATCACATCAAAACAACATCAAAAAACCTAATTCCTCTATTAATTGAATAATACAACATTATTTAATTAATTCACTTTTTCATCATTTCAGACAAATTAAATAAATTTTAGTTATTTAATAAAGTCCTAGAAGCCCTAATTCCTCTATTAATTAAATAAAACAACACTATTTGACTAATTCACATTTATTTAGTAAAGTCTCAATCCCACCTTATTTCAGCCTAATTGATTAAATAACACCAATTATTTAATTACATTGCTAAGTCATCTTATTCCCCTAAGTGGATTAATTTATTAAATAATAATTTAATTGCAACACTTTCCCTCCAAAATTTGAATAATTAAATCAAACTAATGCAACTTTGTTTGTAAAAGTCAAACTTGATTTAAAAATTCAAACTCCAAAAAGGAATTAATTAATTAAATCAATTAATTCATATTCCTCACCCACTTTTTGATTGACCAAATTAAGATTGTTGACTAAGCAATCTAATTTTTTAACTAATCAATCTATTTTGTAAACTAAAAAATCAAATTCTTAACTAAACCATCACAAACTTGACTGATCAGTTACATCCCTAACTGGCCAATCTATTTCCCAATCACACAAATTGTGCAATCAACTTTGCACAATTCTCTCATGTCTAAATCCTCTCAACACACTCTGACCGTTGATCTTGATATTCTTCAAAACGATCTTGATCATCCATTTCAAATCTTAATTTCTTTATAACAAACCCCTTTCCTCACAAAAAGGATCAGAGAATCAACATGCATTGAGCAACGAAGTGCTTTCAAAAACACCATTGACAAAGCTTCACCATTTTCTTTGATCAACCAAGCACAACAAGCATTCATCCACACTTTGCACATGAACTTTGGAGGCTTCGCTGTGATAAGAGAAATCCAACATCAAGTGAATAAACTCCACTACGGGATGGTAAAAGCTATCTTTTCTTTTCAATTTGGTAATCAATAGGTTCCTCATCATGTTTGCAATAGAATAGTTCAATTCCATATGTGTAGGAGTTTTTAGATTTTATATTTTACGCATTTTGGTTGTAGATTAGATTTCTTTTTCAAATTGCTTTCATGTCCTTCTTGGATCTAAATCTAATGTCCTTTCTCCCCCTCACACATTTTGTCAGATTTTTGTGTTCATAGTTATCACTAAGAACCAAATTCTTTTAGAAGCCACCATATTATCCAAAAATATTCTTGAAAGTGGTGCATTAGAATTTACTTTTGAGAAGTTACTTTCCATGTCTGACTATATGCCCACACTATAAGTTTCATGTAAAATCATCTCTTTGGAGCATGAGGTAGGCCTACCTAAGAGAATGGTTTATATCCCCTAGGGTTGTAATTTTTAGTTTATGTTAAACTTGGCCCATTACATTCAAAACGATTTGACATCAAATTCTATGTTTGATTTAAAGAAAAATAAAAAATTCAAAACAAACACTGAACGAGATGGTTAAACCACACACCCTTTTATTTAGAACACACTTGTGAGAGAATCCTTGTGTTTGCAACCCTTTGAAAATATCTTTCCTTAAGGTTTCTGAACATTTTGGCTTTGATTTTAGGGTACATTAATCAAAGTAAACATTTGGGAACTATGGCTTGGATGTTTTTTATTTCACAACCTAAGTTATAGACATGAAGGTCACATAATTCCATGCTTGTTGAGTCATTCCAAGTGTTGTCTTATCACTTATCATACTTCAAAACATGGAGAAAATTTTGAAAAAGAGTTGTTCACAAGATCATTGTTTGAACCAAAAAAATTGGAAAGATATAAGGTCAAATAGTCCCACATCCATTTCCATCCTACCTATTTGAAATCAAAATCAAACAAACCATTAAGGTCATTCCTCCACTCAGACATCCATGATATTAATAGTTACTTGGGACTCGTAGATAGTACAAGTAAACTTTCCCACAACATATCCTCTAGACAAGGAAGTGGAATATAGACTTTAGTTCTTCAACATTTTGATTCCCAAAGTAGTATCATTCCAAAATAGCACTCAAACCATAGGGTCTTGAGATTCACAACATCCATCCCATAACACCACCAAACTTTATGACCATTTGGCGACCAACTGCCCCAATTCAACAACCAGATCTTGTAGCACCAATCCTTCAACCTCATCTCACATATATCAAAGGTGAACAAATGAACATCATAAGCAACTTAAGAACCTTCATTTTTTAGAAGAATGAAGCACCTCATCAGTTTCTCACCACATCAATTTTCCTAGACGAAGAGGAAGAGAAAGTTGACATAGCAGTAGAGAGACCCATATTACCACCACCCGTGTGGTAATAATTATACCCTTCATGATCTCACATAAGTTCAAGCTCCCCAAGATAAAGACCGTGGGTCATCATTTCAAACTTAGACATCTAATTCTGAAAGCTCTCAAGAAACATGAAACCATAACCATAACCAGATTGGTATATAACTTCTACAAATGAGCTTCCAGGAACAATTCAAACTTGTATTCCTTCTTCTATTGTTAGAATCCAGGTTTGTTCCAATATTTCCTGTATCTTACATAACTTGTAAGGAAACATCAGGTTTTGGAATTTATTTCAACTAGTTATTCCCTTCATGATCTCATGCAAGGTCAAGATCCCTAAGGTAAAATCCATAGTTTGTCATTTCAGACTTAGACATCTGAGTCCAAAGGCTCTCTAAAAACACCTCTTAGTGCTACATAAAAACAAAAACAAATTGGTGGAAAACTTTTATAAATGTGCTTCAAAGGACAATCTAGAGTTATATATGTTCTTCTTTGGTCAAAACCCTGGTCTTTTCCATGATACTGAACTTCTCTAGAGGAAAGAACCATATTTGCATACCCACATTTAGAGCAACATCGGGTCTTTAGCATTTGAGTCAACTAGAGAGTACACCACATTCCCGTAGGAGACCCAAGTTGTTTATGACAACCATGAGATCACAACATAGGAAAAAGATGGAATCCAACAAGAATACCACCAATATCCCACAAATGAATGCCATGAATTTTGAGAGTATCCCATGTGGCTATAAGCCAAGTGAGCTTGAACCTCCCTAGAAGAGATCAGTATATAGAAACACTTTCACTGAGGAGGAAATAAGCTACAAATAGAAGGAGGTTATGGAACAAGGTAACTAGGAACCAAACCAAGTAATTATAGAGGAGGTAAATGATGAAGAAGAGATAAATGAGGAAGAATTGTTTGAACATTCTAACAAACCCAAGGTTCTCAAACTAATGGATGGGTTGTTAAGAAAGGACCCGAACTCCTACTTTTTCAAGTTAGCACAAAGTGGTGCTAAGTTACTTATGGATTTCAATGTAGAATCTCTGAAAGACCCCAATATTATTCCCTTAGGGGACAAATCGATTGTGAGACAAATAACCCAACCTCTAGAGAGGTCAAATATGTCACTCGTGTTCTCACAAAATAGGAATCAACCCAAAGAGAACCCCTTGTTTAGAAAACCAACTCAGGTTGAACAAGTAGCAGTACCACAAATGTACCAAGGGGGGCCATTTCAATATGAACCTCAAAATAAAAATCTACCTCTTGGCCAATACATACCTCATAACACATCCAGCATCAACCCTTCCCAAAATAACTAGTATCTTCAATAGGGTGGAACATAAGGCCCCCCTCAGAATAACCATTATCTTCAACAAGGTGGAACATAAGGCCTCCCTCAGAATAACCAGTATCTTCAACAGGGTGGAACACAAGGCCCCCCTCATAATAACCAATATCTTCAACAAGGTGGAACATAGGGTCCCCTTCTGAACCAACAATACTATCAACAAGGTGTCCTGCCAACACATCATCAGGGTAACCTTCATTTTAGTCCTATCCAGCAGGGTGTACCATAGAGCGCCCTCAATTAGTCATCCCAATAATAAGGTGTCCCACAAACACATTATTAGGGTAACCTTCATTTTAGTCCTACCCAATAGGGTGTGCCACAAAGCACCCTCAATCAGTCATCCCAACAACAAGGTGTCCCATCAACGCATCATCAAGGAAACCTTCATTTTAGTCCTACCCAGCAGGGGGTGCCACAAAGTGCCCTCAATCAATTGTCCCAAAAATAAGGTATCCTCCCAACGCATCACTAGGGTAACCTTCATTTTAGTCCTATTCAGCAAGGTGTGGCACAGAGCACCCTTCTTCAGTCACCCCAACAACAAGGTGTCCCACCAATGCATCATCAGGGAAGCCTTCTGTATGTTCCACCCCAATAATAAGGAGTCAACCCTCCTTATATACAATAAGGATTTAACCATCCTTATACACAACAAGTAATTAACCCTCCTTACATCTCATATAACTATCAAGGTCCTATACCTTCACAACACTCAATCTAT
>CM021103.1:344077286-344229063 GCA_007115665.2 Sequoiadendron giganteum | reverse complement strand
CAATAATAGAAACTACTTGTCAAGTATTGGATCTTGAGTTACCATACAACCTACTACTAAGATGCCCTTGGATCCACACATTACAATTAGTCCCTTCCACTTTCCATCAATGCCTAAATTTTCCCCATGAAGGAAAGGAGGTAACACTATATGTCGATCTTGAACCTTTCCATTTTTGTGTGAAGTTGGAGGAGAAATATAATAAAATCCAACATGTGCCCAGAAATGATATAGAATTTCATTCCTTTTCTTATCTTAACCTTTCCATTCTTCCATCAACCTCGACCAAAAACACATCAAATGAACAATCAAAAGCAGAAGCCAAGATCCAAGTACTTGAAAAAGGAAATGGGCACTATCATTTGAACCAAGCATTTTGCATTGGCATGCTCCCACCAACACCTAGAGTATATGGAGTTCCAAAAGAAATCAAGATGGGAAAAATGATAGTCAAACCCATTATCTTTACTAGATGGGGAGACATGGAAGATGAGGAAATATTTGAGGAGGATCTTCATCTATGATCTGCAAAGAAGACCAAATAGAACCCAAAAAGCCACAACCCATTTTAATTGATCCTAACACTAGAGGGTGTCAATTAGTCAAGCAAATGGGATACAATGGAATAGGTGGCCTTGGACTACACAAACAAGTTCAATCAAAGCCTATCATAGTGGAACATAGACAAAAGAATATGGAGCTAGGTTATAAACCAAAAGATGCGGTCATTCCAAAAATTGGTCGAACCTCTTGGAAGAAATGAGAAACTTCAGCTAGCGTTAATGCACTAGATATCTACCATGTCATGGACAATGAATTACCCATTGAAGACTTATTTGACAACTTTAGAATTGATAGGTTCTCTCTCCAATACATGGAAACCATTCCCAACATCTATTACCATTCTAAAATGGACTCTAATGAATACGAATGGGATTCTCCTTCCTTTGTCACAGGATATGATTCCCCTGACTAAAGTAACGATGACCTAGATACCTAGTGGGGAAAAGACACTAGAGCCATATTGACCCTTTCATCTACTTCTATAAGATTTGCAGACCAAGATGATATTCTCCCACTTTGTCACCCACAACTCATAGATTGGGATCAACAACAACATGCACTTGTGTTGGATCAATTATAGAATGATGAGGCCATCACAAAGGTCATGGGACTTCAAATAAACATACCAGTAGGAGATCACAAAGTAGGTTTTGTCGTGGAACTGGAACAAGAGGCATACTTCAGTGGAGAGAATGAATTTTCCAATCACAAAAATGAAAGAAAAAACATAAAGAGATGATCCCCTAGAGAAAAGCACACTGGCTCTCTTGGATCTAGAAAAGAGAAAAATAAAGGATGCATCTGAAGGTGAAAACCTCCCAGAGGCACCCAAGGATGGAGGATTCAATCTCCCCATATCCAAATATCAAGAAATATCAACACTACTTATAGAAGAAACAAAATCCATAAATGTTGGTATAGTAGAGGACCTAAAGATAACATACCATGCAACATCACTTGATCCCGAGGAGAAAGAAAATTTTACAGCATTCATCAATGAGAGAAAGGTAAATTTTTCCTAGACATATGCTGACATGTCTAGACTAGATCTAGTATTAGTGGTCAATCATTTAGCAGTCATCCCTAGAGCAAAGTCTATCAAACATAAACTAAGAAAAATGCATCCCTAGATAGAATTATTGGTGAAGGTAGAACTAAAAAGGTTACTAGATGTGGGTTTCATTAGACCCATTGACTATCCACAATGGATATCAAACCTAGTACCAATGTCCAAACCTGCTGGGAACATAAGGATATGTACAGACTTCAGCGACTTGAACAAGGCTTGTCCATAAGATGACTTTCCATTACCAAGAATTGACATGATAGTAGATCTAACAATAGGGCATGAGATTCTTTCCTTGATGGATGATTTCTCAGGATACAACTAGCTAAAGATCTCTCTAGATGACCAACACAAAACAACATTCACTTGTGCTTGGGGAACTTTCTATTGGAATGTGATTCCTTTTTTTTTAAGAATGTGGGATCAACCTATCAAAGAGTGATGATG
The DNA here is from genome assembly GCA_007115665.2 of Sequoiadendron giganteum. Taxonomy (NCBI): domain Eukaryota; kingdom Viridiplantae; phylum Streptophyta; class Pinopsida; order Cupressales; family Cupressaceae; genus Sequoiadendron; species Sequoiadendron giganteum. The sequence continues at coordinate 344,226,986 of CM021103.1, read as the reverse complement.
ACCATATTCCATGACATGCTACAAACAATCATGGAGGACTATGTGGATGAAATCCTAGCAAAATCAATAAAAAGGGAAGATCACTTGAAAAACCTAGAAAAGTTATTTGATCAATTGGAACAGTACAATCTAAGGCTCGACCCTAAGAAATGTGTGTTTGGAGTAACCTTTGGTAAACTATTAGGGTACATAGTGTCAAGAAGATGGATAGAGGTGGATCCTATCAAGGTAAAATCTATAATGGAGATGCCTCCACCAAAGACACTCAAATAGCTAAGGAGCCTACAAGGGAAGCTACAATCAATCAGACGATTTATCACACAACTAGCAGACAAATGTCACCCTTTCACTCATATCCTACACAAGGAAATCACATTCAAATGGGATGGGAGATGTTAAAAAGAATTTCATCAAGTCAAGGAGTACCTAATTACTCCTCATGTACTCATGCTACCAATTCTAGAAAAGGAGGTGATACTTTATATGTCTACCACACAAGTAGCATTGGGAGCTCTCCTAGCACAACTAGATGATGATAATAAAGAAAGGGCAGTATACTATATCAGTAGAACATTGGTGGGATATGAACTGAACTATTCACCCATTGAAAGAGCTTGTCTCTCAGTTATGTTTTCAACATAAAATCTGAGACATTACATCTTAAACAAAAAAGTGAAACTGGTATCAAAGGTGGACCCACTCAAATATTTACTAGCAAAAGCAACCTTAACAAGTCGAATAGCCAAATAGGTGATGATCCTAAGTGAATTTGATATAGAATACATAGACAGGAGAGTTATAAAGGGACAAGTCATAGCACACCAATTGGTCATAGCACCCATAGATGATTATAAACCTCTCACAATGGATTTTCCAGATGAGAGTGTCTTGAAGACAAAACAGACAGGATAGTGGACTCTATACTTTGATAGGTCCCATACTCAACATGGGTCAAGAGATATCAAACACTATGGATTTGGTGGTCAACAATGTGAGACTATGGTGAAAGCTCTCCAATGCACAAGTGAGAAAAAGAGCAGGGCTCCAAATTTGAATTCCCATGGCATCATTGAGGAGGGTGTCGATGAGGGTGCCAATGATGGCAATGGTGTTGTTTCAGACGTTGAGGATGTGTTGTTTCCTCCTATTCTTGGGTTGTCTTCCTCCGAGCAGGTTCCTCAAGTGTGCGTGATATTCTTCCTTTCTTGGCATTCGTTTGACTCTCCTCTTGGCTCCTTTATGAGGTGCGGATTTTGGCTAGAGGTGTCTTTGAATGGCACGCTTCTTCTGTGCTCCGTGAACCTTGGCAAACCTTCGATTTTTTTGGAGGCTCTATTTATTGGGGTCGATGGCTTTGGGTCCATTTTGTTCATGGATCTAGGTGTGGGTGTGCTACTTTTGTATGATTGGGGTTGAGGTTATAGACCTCCCCTTTGCTCTTCCTTAGGGGCTCCTATCATTTATGGGTAGGATGTATCCGCTTTTAGCCCTATTTGGGGTATGTGGTTGAGGGTGTCTTCACTAGTTTTTGTGGGTAGACACCTTTGGGTTGTTGGTTCCTACCCCTGGCTCTACTTTGGCTTCTGCTTGGTGTGGTGCTTGGGGGTTGGCTTAGGTTTGATGTTGTTCCCTCTATTCTGTTGGAGGTTGGTGGTGTTTTTTTGACTTGTTCTTTTGGTAGGGGGTCTCTGCAGGAGGAATTTACTGCTATTATTGGTGGGTGTTGTGGTTGTGATGTGGGGAGGGTTTATTTCTCTCCTTCCTATGGGTGGCTGTGATGGGGATCTTCTATTTGTGTGCTCTACTTGGAGTATGGATACTCTTGGGGTCTTGTTTCTAACCACTTCCTCTTCTCCTTTTGAGGGGTTAAGTGGTCCTATGGTTTGGCTCTATTGGAAGTCTACTAGTGTCTCGGTGGTGTGTGTCTTGGGCCTTGTTTAGTTGGTCCAAATAGGGGGTTTTTCGAAGTTGTTTGTGGGATGGATTTTTCCTCCTTTTATTAGGTTCCCTATGTCAGGTTTTCCTTGGGATTTGATGGCCTTCCTTTCCTCTATCACTAGTCTCTGCCATGTTCTTCAACTAACTTCTTTTGAGGTGGACTCTACTTCTATTGAGGGGGAGCCCACTACTATTGAGGTCGATTTGGTGGTTGTTTTGATGGCGAAGTGTTCTTACCTCTCTTACGGGCTCCTATTGAGGTGGAGTTTATTTGTGCTAGTGAGTGGTGGCTCTCGATTAGAAAGTTTTCATCTTATTTACTCCTTTAGAGGGGAGCCCTCTCCTATTGAGGCGGAGTTGGAGTTGGCCAATTTGGTGGGTGTATGTTGCAAGCTGGCTATTTCTTTTCTTTGTTCAGCTTTGATCTTTGTCTCTAGTTTTCCTTCTTCCAGTGGTTGGGTGACTAGTGGTAGGTTGGTCTACTTGGGTTCAACTATTGTTGTAAGTGCTCCTTTTATGGTGAAGTCCTCTCCTTTAGAGGTGGTGCCTGGTTGGGTGGTTCACTTTGAAATTATTTCTCTATTGATAAAGGAGTTTCTTACCCCTCTTTTGATGGGAATTTGATAGGCTCAGTCTTGGATAACTCGAGCAGAAGGTATGTTAATGTTCAGCTATTGTAGATGGTGATTGGATTGGTGAATCATTAGAGCTTACTAAGTTGTGGGTTACTCTTTGGTTTTGATTATATCTCTATAACTTTGTGGTTTTCTTACCACTCCTTTGGTAAGAATTTTTTAGGCTCTCTTTTATCTAAATTGAGAGGAAGATTTGTTGTAGTCATGTTGTTGCAAGTGTTATGTGGCCTGTTGTTTCCAGGCAGTCTCTTGGGCTTAGTCATGAGTGGAAGTTTTGTTTTGGTTTGGCTGTTGCAAGTGTTTTGTGGCCTGTTTGGATCAGGCAAGTCTTTTGGTGAAATTTTGATAGGCTCAGTTGTGAGTAGAAATTCTGTTGTGGTCTGTCAGATGTAGGTGATATGTGGCTTGGTTGCTTCAGCTATTGTTGGTGGTTTGTTGCCTATTACTCCAAGAGGTATTTCAAGCCCATGGCCCTATTTTTTGGGTGTAATATTTTTTTGCTAGAGGCCTTTGTTATTCCTTGTCTTTGGCTTAGGACTGTGTGTTGTTCTAAGTGTTCTTTTCCCTTGGTATTTGGTACCAGGGTGGGTTGTTAGTCTGTGGCTTTTATGTGATATGTTTGTTGGTTCTGATTTTCTTTTTATCTCTTTTGGTCCCTTTGGGATCTTCATGTAAAGGGTACGGTGCCCTGTAAATGTTGCTTATCTTATAAAAAACATGGGTTAGGAGAAGGTATTTTAATTCTCACACCATAGGGAGATAGTATACCCAAAGCCTATAGGATTGCATTCCCCTATACAAATAACATATTAGAATATGAAGCTCTTATCACAAGGCTCAAAATGGTGATCAAATGGAGAATAAAAGAGTTGCATGTCTTTCAAGACTCCCAACTCGTAATCAGATAGGTGAATGACGAGTACCAAAAAAAATATGAAAAATTACTACCATACAAAATTATGGTGGATAGCCTCAAGGATTACTTCATCAAAATAACTTTTGAACATGTTCCTCAAGTTAATAACAGAGTTGCTAATGCAATGGCCACAATAGGATCATTGCTAGATATTCCTTAGAATGTGCCTAAATATGAATTCCTCATGGAATAGCTACTAGTGTTGGCATTCAAGATTCTAGAATTAAAAATGGTATGTGTTGTTGTTGATCCTAACTCCCCATGGTACCAAGATACTTTTGACTATATCCAAAATGGTATCATACCACTTGACTTAATGACTACTCAAAAAAAAACCTTCACTTGTAGAACCTCTCATTTTATGATCTTAGGAGAAACCCTATTTTGTCATAGCCTAGATGGTATGTTACTTTGGTGCCTTTACACAAAATAAGTACAAATGGCCTTACAAGAGGTCCACGAAGGTATTTGTGGATCCCACTCTAGCGGACCTAACTTAGTCCAAAAGCTACTTAGAGCATGATAGTATTGGACTTCCATGGATAAATATTGCATTCAACATTCTAGAAGGTGTTGACAATGTCAGGAACACAATGATCTAGTTCATGCACTAGCACAAGATTTGAGACCCATCACAACACCATGGCCTTTTTCACAATGGGGATTAGAATTATTAGGTAAGATATCACCTGCTTCATCCAACGGGCATAGATTAATTATCACCACAACAAAATACTTCACAAAATGAATAGAGGAAATTCCATTAACCTATATCACTGGAAAATAGATATCAAAATTCATTTTGAATTATCTCATTTGTAGGTATGGAATCCCACAAACAATTGTAATAGAAAATGGAATCCCATTCAAGAATCAATATATCCAAGAACTTTGTTCCAAATTCTCTATCCAACATAGATTTTCTATGCCCTACTATCCTCAAGGAGATAGTCAGGCAGAGGCATCCAATATAAAAATCTTGAAAATATTGAAAAAGACTATCAATGATGTTGGACATGATTGGAATTTGCAGCTAAATCCAACCTTATGGGCTTATAGAACCAGTATCTGTACACCTACTAGTGCCACACCTTTTTCCTTGGTCTATGTATCAGAAGCAGTGTTACCTATCGAAGTCAAAATCCCCTCATTACGAGTCTCACTAAAAGGCATGGTAAGAAATGAAGAATATAGGGTATCTAGAATGAATGAATTAGAGCTCCTAGATGAAAGGTGTTTGAGCGCATTAAACCATCTGCAGGTTTATCAGAATCAGCTCAAATGAAGCTATGACAAAAGAATCAAAGATAGAAACTTTCAAGTTGGTGACTTGGTCCTCAAGGAGAATAAGAAGATACAATTGAATCAAGATGGAAAGGGTAAATTTGAACCTAACTGGTTAGGTCTATTCATCATAACAACAAGTTATGGATCTAGGGAATATTAGTTGGCTACTTCCAAAGGAGAACCTCTAGTCGAACTACTGAACAATAGCCACCTCAAAAAATTCTATACATGAATTTTTTTAGAATACCCTACAAAAAAGGGTAAAAACCCAAAAAAATGGAAAAAAAAGAGATAAAAAATACAAAAAAAAATCAAAAATCAAGAAAAATAGTAAAGCCGCTTGTGGTACCAAAGGGCGTGTCATGATAGCACCATCGGTCATGTTAAAATTTTTACCAAGAACACTATAGTTTATAGGGGGTCGTGCTACCTGATTCCTAGAGTTAAAAAAAAAGAAAAGAGAAATAAAACATTCCTTGAGTGAAAACCACTTTGTGGCGCCCCTAGAATACATACCATAGTGAAAACCTGGTAAATAGGTGCTATGTATGAATAGAACATACATTTTATCTATCAACACTTTTTCACAGCATTCACCCATCCATTTCATGAATCATGTGTCCAACCATGGTTTGTCACTAATTAGGGTAAGTCATTTTACTGGGGGCAACTTCCTAAAGCTAGTCATGATTTAGATATGGTAAAAATTCAATCAAGGTCATAAAACAACAAAAGTCAAAAACACTAGAAAACAACAAAATTCAAAAACCTGTAGAAAATATCAAAACAAAACATCGTTGGGTTATTCCTTCACTCAAACAGTCTAAGATATCAACATTTTCTTAAACCTCATAGCTATTTCAAGTGAATTTTCCACAACATATCCTCTAGACATAGAAACGGGATATCAACCCAAGCTATCGATGTTGTTTACCCAAAAATAGTTCATGCTTTGATTCAAATGGTCGAACTACGTGGTCTCTACATGTACAACATAGGCAAGGCTTTTTAGCCCCCGAGACCCTAGGCCAATCCCCTTAGGTTTCCACCATGCTTTATTTCACTTATTCAAACAATGCAAAATCCAAACAAATTCAAAATTACAAAATCCAAAAACATTCACAAAATAGAAAAAGGTCAAACCAAGTGAAATACAAGCCTCTGTGTGGACAACATAGGCAAGGCTTATCTATGATGAGCCCCTGAGGCCCTAGGTTAGTCCCCTGAAAACAAAACAAAAAATAGCATCATAAAACTTAGAAAATTAAAAAAAAGACTCATCTCGTCATCAAACATCCATCCATAATAAACGAATCATCCCAATCATCCTTTGACAAAAAAAATGAACAAACAAAGCAAACATCAACAACTAGAACTTTCAAGCAAAAACAATTGCATAAGAGTTAACTATAAAAAGACAAAAAATAAAGTCAAAGTATCAACTACCTATCTTCTTAAACAAGTACCAACAACATCCTGAGATATGCCTTAATGTATCTATTCCTACGATAGACATGATCAACAATGGATAATAGCCCCACCCTAAATAGATATGGCAAGTGATACTACAACTTTATTTTTATCTTTTTGTGGTCTTACTGTTTTTGATTTATTTTATTGACTCATTCCCAGAATCTCTCAAGGATGTCCAAAAGGATCTAGAGAAGAAGGAATGGGGGAAATTGAGCATCATTTTGATTTATTTTTTTGTAAGATATGTTTGTAATATTACCATGTTGAATACTTTCTTTATTGAGTATGGAATTTGTATTAAAATAGTTCATGAAGAAGTTACATGTTAGGTGTTTTATACCTCTTTGTGTGACTGGTCTTAAACATTTTTCACATAATCCCCCTATTCTTTAAACAATGCTTCTATATGTCTGGTATGAACAAAAATACTCTTTGTTTGTTGAGATAAATTCCACGCAATAGATACAAATTCACCTTGGTAATGCATACCCTGGTGCATCGTATCTATTTGCTACATCAAACAAGATTGTTCAAACAACAAAGTATCTAAAGCAAAGCAAAGTCACATCATCAATTCTATCCATCATCATATTTCTACTAACTAACAAACACCATCATATTTCTTCTATTTAACATCATATTTCTTCTAATTAACATTCATCCTACATAGTATGTCATCAGTACCATATTGGTTCTATATCAACAAATGTTATCAATATATATCATGATGATAATAAACCAATTAAAAAACATCATGTATATGTAGGGGGCATTCATCTATCAACATCCATCACATCATAAAATGAGACAAAGTATGATTCGTTCATCAACATCCATACATCAAAAAATCACAAAAAACCACATATACCATCATATATCACCATCACATAAACATACAATGAGACTGAATCGAAGAAGGTATATCTCATATATATCATCATCAAAAAGGAATATGCCATAAGTACATCCACAGTGACACAAGTGTGATAAGAAAATACAAAATCATAACATTTATACGAGGTATTGAGTAGACCAAGGAATATATATATAACACATGTCTACAAAATTCCTCTACACCATGAAGCAGCATGAACATTGAAACAAAAAATAGTAAAACCCTAGTAGGATGGATATAACACTACTGAAAACCAAAATGATCTGGTTTTCTCATAGAATGATCACCTACACTAGAACCAGCACCGCCACCGTCATCGCTCATAGCACTAGGCTCCCCAAATCATGGACAATGAGAGGCCTTAAGAACAGTAGCATCATATAAAGTCTAATAATAGGTAGATTCCTGTAGATACCTATCTTGCTCACCTAACACACCATCATGGTCTACCTGAATAGTATCTCTCTCTAGTGTTAACAATAGTACTTGAGCCTCTGTGGCGTGTCGTCTACCAATATCACTCTCTTGATCTTGCCAAAGAGAATCTCTCTCTACTATCAGTAATACTACCAGAGCCTCTGGTGCATGCAGTCTACCAATCACACTATCTCGCTCAACCCTCAGAGTATCTACCAAAGCCTCTACAACCTGTCATCATGCAATCTTTGCATCTCTATCCAAAGTCATCTAAGCTAGCAACAAATCAACATCCCTAGCTGGTGGAGGAGGATCTGGAACTTGTCTCTGACCCTGTGCACGAGGCACTTGCTCATCCTAAATATCCTTTGCCTCATCGTGTCAAGCTCGATCCAACTGCTCTGTAAGATCTTCATCATGTTATCACTCCTTACGATGACCTATGATGCCAGCTCTACCCACAATAGGATCACCTATGGGATTAGTAAGCCTCAAAGACCTATGTTGTGTCCAACGCTCCTCATAATTGCAAGCAGTACTTGGATCTTCCACTCCAACTTACCAACCCCAACCAACTAGGAAAACTACTAAAAACTCATAAATAACTGTATCTACATCAACCTGGATACCCCATACATGCACCTCCCAACAAGTTCGACCAAACCGAGCCTCATATGCATCAGGAATCTACCCCTGTCTCTCACCAAAATAGTGATAGAATTGGTCCATTAGATAACACTCTATCATAGGTAATTAACAATCAAGCAGCCAATGGCTCTATCGATAGTACACAAGTTGATCTGCATCCTTTGGCCAAACCTCATAGCTCATGTAATGTATCCACACAAAACCAAGCATCTCATCAAATAGACAACGCCAATAATGTAGGTCCCCAGGAAAAGTGTAGTGCATAAAATTCCTATAACGATAATAGTATGGATCACCCGGAGAATGATCCTAAATTATGTTAGGATGAGTCACTGCAATATGCTCCCACGCTAAACCATGCAAAAGGGATACACCTGTAGACAATGACCTCCCACCCCGATACACCACCTCGTGCATATCTCAATAAAGATGAGAAAGCAAATAGGAACCCCAAGCATATATCATACCATTCTCTAGCATACTCTCAATACATACACCCCAGCCCATGACAAACTATCGACCTTGTCTATCAGGAACAACTAATCTCCATACCAAGCTGTAAAGGACAAGAAAAATAGGGTTTGTGTTGTCTGCAAAATCAAATAAATCAATCTCTACATCATGAACATCCACATGTGTCACACCTAACAAACACTGCATAGCATGGGTACCTCATCAAATCTGGTATGTAACAAGCTCGCCATGAATAGAAAAATGAAGAATCCTCCACACATCCTCCAAAGTAATGGTTTCCTCCCTTGTAGGCAAATGAAAAGAAGACGTCTCGGAGTGCCACCTCTCCACAAGAGCGGTCAACATCGTTGTATGGATCCTGATTGGAGGCATGTAACAGATATGATGCAATCCCATGGCATCAAGAAAGTCTCGCTCCAATGCACCGAACTGGGCAATCAGATCAAACAAATGAAAAGGATGTCTCTCTCTCATCATAAGCGATCAAAGATTCACCTGCAAATGTATAAACCAAGAGGTTAGGGTTTCACTCTAAACATGCAAAGCAACACAAAAATAACACAAGCATGGTGATAAACAACATTCATAATGATAAAAAACACATGCTAGGGTTTAGAACACAAGCATGGTGACAAAATGACATTTTATAATGGTAAACAGACACAAGCCAAGGTTTTAGACTAGACAGATGATGACAAATGACATTTATGATGGTAAATGGACACATGCTAGGGTTTAGAACAAAACTAAAATGAAAACGAAAGATGGATAATCAATTGCTAGGTTCTATGAAAATCTCTCAACATAAGCTAGACATAAGTGCCATTTTAGGATAAAAGCACAGTTTTAAGACAATTGCACAAAAAACTAGGCACAGTTTCCTGACAAGTGTGCACTTTTAGGACAACTACACAGTTTTTACACAACTGTGCAATTAATGAACAACTGCTCAAGACAAATGCGCCAATTTTGGACAACTACGTAGTTTTTGGATAGATGCACAAAATTCAATTGATAAATGAACCAAAACTAAGACAATTGCACAAGAATCTCAAAACTAGTACATTTGTCTGAGAGTACTTGCACACACAAAGCGAGAACAAAAACATGACGAAAGAAAAGGGTGAAAAGATACATACCAGGCCATCGATGCTTGAAGGTTGTTTATACTCCTAAATGAGCTCGGAACAATGCGGGGCAACCTCAAATCTTGGAATTCTCCCTCAACAACTGACAGAATGTGGAATCCAAAGACAAGAATTAGCAAAAGGAATCAAGCACAAATGACCCAATTTGAAGAAAAAATTGCCTATATAACACCACAAGAAAACCCTAATTTCATCTAGCAAACCCTAGTTACACTTAGGGAATCTTCCTTCTTTCCAAAACAAAGCTCTAAAAACATCAGAAATGAGAAACAATGCACATTGACATATAACATTTCATCTGAAAACATCGAAATGGAAATACAATAGTGTCAAGAGCCTAACCTCAAAGCTTGAAATTTTCAGTCAACCTCTTGAGGAGGCAACACAGATTCCTACCATTATTTCCACTAAACACTGGGGCATAGTGGGACATAATTTTTTTTCAAAAAACGTAATCCTAAAAATAGAATCTTTGAAACAAAGCAACCAGTACTTTGTATCAAAGAGGGGCAAATTATAAACATGTAAAATTGACTTGACAACTATCACATGACCTCGAACAGCATCAAAAAGAACTGAACGAAATCAAATAGCACTGAATGACATCAAACAACATTGAACAACATTGAACATCCTCAAACAACATCAAACGATATGGATGTTGGGAAATTATGCCTCAATGTTCTGGCTTGTTCCTTTCGATCTTGGAATTTTTCTTCATGTTTTGGCCCTTTATCTCTTTACCACAGTGGTCTGGCTTGGTCTGGCAGTTGCCACCTTACCATGCACAGTGAGTTCTCTCACCGTGGTGGCACAGTAAGGCCGCCAGTGGCTTGGCTCGACGGTTATCGCCATACCATTGGCAGTGGTCCCTCTCACCACGGTGTCCAAGGTGAGACTACCAGCGGTGGGCTCAATGGTTACCGACATACCACAGGCGGTGGTTCCTCTCACCACAATATCTGTGGTGAGACTGCTTGCGGTCGGCCTAGTGGCTACCGCCCTACTGTGAGGTGGCCTGGTGGCCCCCATAGTAGCGCAGTGTGAATGCAAGTGGTTTTCCAGGAGGATACTGCTGCACCACAATAAGTTTCAGATGGCTTAGCAGTAGCACGGGATGGTTGAGGGTGAGCTTGGGCAAGATCATTGCCATACCATGAGGTGACTCGGACAAGGGCACGTTTGTGCAGTGGAATCAAGGTACGAGCCCGGATGGCTTACCGCCATACCGCAAGGTGAGTCAGATGGGGCAACGGTAGTTTGATGGAGTCAGGGTGTGAGCCGGAATGGCTCACTACCATATTATGAGGCAATTCGACTAAGGTAGCACTAGCATTGGGAAGACGTGGGTGAGCTTTGGCGAGCTCACTACTATACCATGGCTAGGTCAAAGGAGCTCAGCGGTTGTGCAGTAGGAGCTCGAGTGAGCTCAGAACTCGGTTGACCGAGTTGGGCCGGTTTGACCATCTGTTAGTATAACGATAGACAAATAATATGGTGACATGTGGAAGATCCTTATGATCTAGTTGGTCGAATGGTTAATGTTCTGATGTACAAGTGAGCTACATTTTTATAGCAAGGTTGATGGACATGTCTGAGACCGATTTAATGTTGCGTGGATCAATGCATGTTGATTAAGCGATGTACATTTTTCAGAAATGGAAATCTTGCAGGTGGATAATTTATTATCCTGATGATTGTTGAAGGCTTTGATGGGCTGAACAGGTAAGCACACGGTATAAAAATCTTGTGTGCAGTTCGATAAAGAATGAGCGATATCAGAGAGAGGTTGACAGTATTCGAGCAATGTTTTACCATGAACACTTAGACTCCTAGATCTGCAAGGATGTGAACCTGTGGAGGCCAAGAGGCTAGGTTGGCTATGAGGCTGGCTATGATAGTCATTTGTGAGGAGCTGAAGGGAATCTACACAGTATGTCATGAGGAAATTGTAACTATGTGAAGATTCTAATTTGTGTTTCCTATATTCTTTCTCCAGATGAACAAAATGTAATCTCCTGAGCATAGCTCTGGTCTTGTGTTGTAACCATTTTAGTTACTGAATAATACATGTGAGTTGAGTGTTTTGGAGGGTGGAGTTTTTTACCCAAAAGGGTTTTCCTCATGTAAATTTGTGTGTTCATAGTTTTTGTCTTTCATTGTTGTTTGATTCTGCAAACTAAATTTGTGCTTGTGTTGAATCTATTTTAAGTCTTGCATTTAATTCTCTTAGAGGATTAATGGGGGATCAACTGTGCCTACTTTTTCTTTATGGCATAGTTTTCTTGTGTCTTTGTTGTGATTTAAATGAAAATAACTAAGGCACTATTGTCTTAGATGTTGATCTATGATGATAGAACCGACTTCGTATTACCAACAAGTGGTATCAGAGCCAATTGAAGGAGGTCGAGGCTTGATGATACCAACAAGTGGTGTCAAATCCTTCTCCTGGTTACTGAAGTTCTGGGTATTTCTTCTGTGGTGATTTCTTAGCCTGGCAAGCTTGAGGAAATTTGGAGAAATCGATTGGTGATTGATCCCTCGATGAGTGGAAGTTCATGCTTCTTTGAATCAACATAGTTTTGAAAGACGTTGGAGATGACTAGAGTTGATCATATTATGGCGATGTGGTCTGAGGCTCCTGGCCCGTAGCAAATGAACCTGATGCAAAGGGCGTGAGATGTGCTTTTGGTTGTGTTGCAAAAAAGCGTGGTTTCATACTGGGTGTTTGTGTCAGAGGCTCCTTGGCGGTATGGAGTTTCTTGTGTTTTTGTTCAGCCATGAAGTTTTGTGCTTGTGCTAGGTGTTCTGACTTAGCACTGAAGGTTGTTTCTCTGCTGCTCTAATTGCATGGAGGCTATGAAGTTGATACTGGTGGTCTGCAACTTCTAAATAGCCTGTCTCTCTCATATGCTTGTGCATGACTGTGGTTTTTTGGAATTGGTCTGAAATGGACCTGTTGTTCCATTCTTACCTATGTCTTGTACTCGCATGGTTCAGATTCATGTCTTTGGCTCTAAAGGTTTTTTATAGATTTTCCTAAAAATTCTACCATGCATATTCATGTTTCTTTTCATTGTTCTGGTTAACCGTGATGGTTATGTGCAGACTCCTGAGTCATCTAGATGAGCAGTGAATATAGAGATGTGTGGATTTTTTGGAAATATTGTGGTTTTGCAAGTTTTACAAGGTCAAGGAAAACTTGTGGTTTGTGGAGCTATTGTTCAGCTATTTTCTAGACCCTGGTCTTGGGGTGTGACTAGAGGATATAGTTGCAGTTCAACATGGTTTGAGGAGGTGTGATGTTTTCTCTGCATGGGAGTGTTGGTATGAGTTTCTCTTTCATCATTCTTGTGGTATGTTTGTTGGTTTTCTAGCCTTTGGTGCTTAACTTGTGGATGTTAATGGCGAATCGGATTTGTTGTTGATCTGTTGTTTGAGTCATGTTTGTTTGCTTTGGTTGTTCTCTTTGATGATCTCAGTTTTGCAGTTTCCAGTGCGATTATAGATTTGTAGGTTTCATTTGGTTGCATCCATGAGTTGTGCAATGTTGTGGGCTATCCTTACCTACATGTTTATTGTGAGACAACTCGGTAGTGGACTATCTATATCCACGAGGTTGTAACTATGTGGTACAGATCTATTAGTTGGCCTTGTCTATGGTCACTTGTGCATTGGCGTGGCTATTTTGAGATGAGAGGAGGAATGGTGTTTGAGTACCTGAATAGTTAGTAATGGAGACCTGAAGCATGTGAATCATGATGTCATGGAAATCATGTTACACTAACGAGTGTAATCTTTTGACAGTGATGGGGTGATCAGTCATGGTGCTTGGAAAGCTCGGTGTCATGTTTCAGTGGGAGCTTTAGCAGTGACTGTGGATTCATCACTTGGTGATGAATGATCTTCTTTAGTGTTGTAGATGCTTCTAGTGGGGACTCTTAGATCTTGTTACTGCAGAAGAGTTCCTTTTGCATCTGCATGGTCATTTTTCAAAGATGTGTAGCATCTTGGAGCCATGGAGGACTTTGGTAGTGCTTGACAGGTGATGTTGGTTTAGATTTTGTTTTCTTTATGTCATGGTATACTCTTTCTTGTGCATTAGAGTTTTGGCATGTTACTTTTCTCTTGAGACCATGACTTGTTCATTTGAAGCATGGTATCTCCTAATGGAGATATGTAGATCATGGTGTCATGATAAGTTCTTGGTTCATCTGGTTTGGAGCTTTGACAATGGTCTAGTGTTTCTTTATGTTTTTTAGTACATTGGTCATATGTTGGAGGACTTCATGTTTATTATAGCGATGCAGTTTGGAGTTAGCATGAGATGACAGGTTGCTGGTGCTCATGGATGCATGGAGAATAAGGTGAGGCTGGAATTCTTTTGAGAATGTTTTTGTTACACCTAAAAGTTCAAGTAGCCTGCACCTTGGTTGAACATGAGTTCAACAGAGACCATGAAGGCAATTGCTCTTGGGTAAGTCACGGTGACTTGTATATCTTGGAGGAGCATCTTCTCTTTTCCTCTTGGTCTACTTGGCAGTAAATTTTATTTGAAAGGTATTCACCCATTATATCTTTCAGATGTGTGTTATGCTTGCTTTCATGATATGAATCTTGAGTTGTTTTGAGATTTAGGAGGATTCATTATGAAAGGTGGATAGCATTATGTATCTCCTTGTGCTTTTGAGGACTAAAAGGAGATGGTTATATCGGTGAGTCTGATCTTCTTTGAGGTGCTTACATCCATGGATCTATTGGGTGGTGTTATGGCTTTTCCCTTTGGGATGTGAAGAAGATCATTCTTGTCACAGCTAGCATTTAGAAATGTATGTAGGAGGATGCTACATGTTATGATTTGTTGTTTCTCTCTAATCTAGTTTTCTCTTCCTAATTTTTTTGACTTTAGATGTGAGATGCTTTTGTGGAGATGAGTTGGTCATAGTTTGTGCTCATGCGTTATCACTTGGGTGATGACACAAAGGTTCTTATGCCTCTCTCTTTAGTCAGATATGAAGGTTTTTTGGAAGAGTAGTGAAAGATTGATGAGAGAAATGTTCCTTGCAGTAGGAGGTTGCAGATTGTGCATATCTGTGTTGGTGTTCTCAAAACTACATGGTTCCTCATTTCTTTGTGCAGGTGATTGGTGGACTTAGTATGCCTAGATCACTTTGATGGTGCTTTGGTTGCATTCATCTAGATAGTACCTTTACAGTGGGAGTACCTGGTCGTGTTTAGTCTTTTAACTAGTTGACACATGGTGCTTGTTTTTGTTGTTGATGGGTGGTTATGAGATAGCATGAGTTTACTGATGGTCATACTTTGAGGTATGGGTGATTGGATGGAATAGCATGAGCTGTGGGTGTTGGTTTTTCAGTCGCATGGGTTTGATCAGTTGGATAAGGGTAGTTTGTTTTGTGGTTGTTGTTCTAGTTGTGGTTTCTTGTTCTGGAGAATGTTTCTCATTCTAGTGTTCGTGTTGTTCTTTGCTGCTATTGTGGTGCCTTAGCCACTTGAAGGATCTAATGTTTGTGTTTCAGAGACTGGTGCATATATGCCTTGGCTTGTTCATTTTCCTATGTTGGATGTTTGGAGCTGTAGCTTGAGATGGTGGACATTTTTTGGTTTCATTGTAGGGGTCTTGGTTGCAACAAGGAAGCATGGTGTTGGTCCTTGTTCAAGTGTTTGGAGGAAGCCTAAAAGTCTTCAGCAAGTGGAATATTTTTGGGAAATTATGCCTCAACAGTCTGGCTTGTTCCTTTCAGTCTTGGCATTTTTCTTCATGTTCTGACCCTTTATCGCTTTACCGTGGTCGTCTGGCTTGGTCTTGTCAGTGTTGATCTGGCGGTTACCACCTTATAGTGCGGTGAGTTCTCTCACCACGATGGCGCGGTAAGGCCGCCAGCGGCATGGCTCGACGATTACCGCCATATTGCTGGTAGTGGTCCCTCTCACCACGGTGTCCGTAGTGAGACCGCCAGTGGTGGCTTGGTGGTTACCGCCATACCGCAGGTGATGGTTCCTCTCACCACAGTGTCTGCAGTGAGATTTCCTATAGTCGGCTTAGTGGTTACCACCCTATTGCAAGGTGCCCTAGTAGCCCCTATGGTAGCACAGTGTGACCACTAGCGGTTTGCCAGGAGGATACCGTTGCACCGTGGTAAGGTTTGGATGGCTCGGCAATAGAACGGGATGGCTGAGGGTGAGCTCAGGTGAGCTCATCGCCATACTGCGAGGTGACTCGAATAGGGGCGTGGTTATGCGGTGGAGTCAAGGTGTGATCCCGGATGGCTTACCATCATATTATGAGGCGAGTCGCATGGGGCAGCGATAGTGCAATGGAGTCAAGGTGCGAGCCCTGATGGCTCACCACCATACCACAAGGTGAGTCAGCTGAGGCAGCGGTAGCGCGGGGAAGATGTGGGTGAGCTCAGGCGAGCTCACTAATGTATCGTGGTTGGGTCAAAGGAGATCGACAGTTGCGCGATAGGAGCTTGAGTGAGCTCAGAACTCGGTTGACTGAGTTGGACCGGTTTGACTAACTATCAGTATAGTGATAGATGAATGAGATGGTGACATGTGGAAGATCCTTATGATCTGGTTGGCTGAATGGTTAATGTTTGGATGTGCGACTAAGCTACATTTTTATAGCAAGGTTGACGGCATGTCTGAGACTGATTTAATGTTGCGTGACTCGATGCATGTTGATTAAGCGATGTACGTTATCAGAAATGGAATGCTTGCAGGTGGATAATTTATTATCCTGATGATTATTGAAGGCTTTGATGGGCTAAATAGGTAAGCACATGGTATAAAGATCTGTGTGTAGTTTGATAAAGAATGAGCGATATCAGAGAGAGGTTGAGAATGTTTGAGCAATATTTTACCGTGAACACTTAGACTCTCAAATCTGCAAGGATGTGAACTTGTGGAGGCCAAGAGACTGGGTTGGCCATGAGGTTGGCTATGATAGTCATTTGTGAGGAGCTGAAGGGAATCTACATAGTATGTCATGAGGACATTGTAACTGTGTGAATTTTCTAATTTGTGTTGCCTATATTCTTTCTCCATATGAACAAGATGTAATCTCCTTAAGAGCATAGCGTTGGTCTTGTATTGTAACCATTTTAGTTACTGAATAATACATGTGAGCTGAGTGTTTTGGAGGGTGGGGTTTTTTACCCGAAAGGGTTTTCCCCACATAAATTTGTGTGTTCATAGTTTTTGTATTTCATTGTTGTTTGATTCTGTAAATTGAATCTGTGCTTGTGTTGAATCTGTTTTAAGTCTTGCATTTACTTCTCTCAAAGGATCAATGGGGGATCAATTGTTCCTGATTCCGCTTTATGGCATAGTTTTTTTTGTTTTTGTTGTGATTTAAATGAAAATAACTAAGGCACCGTTGTCTTAGATGTTGATCTATGATGACAAAACTGACTCTATATTACCAACAATGGAACATCATCTATGGTCATCTTGTAACACATCAAAATGACTCAGAATTATCTTGTAACACTTTAGAATGAATCATAATCATCCTTTAGCACTTTGGAATGACTTAGAATCATCCTATAACACTTCATAATGACTCAGAATCATCCTATAACACTTCAGAATGACTCAGAATCATCTTGTAACACTTCAGAATGACTCAAAATCATCTCATAACATTTCAAAATGACTCAAAATCATCTCGTAACACTTTGGAATGACTCAAAATCATCTTGTAATACTTCAAAATGGCTCAAAATCATCTTGTAAAAATTTGAAATGACTCAGAATCATCCTGTAACATCTCAGAATAACTCGAAATCATCCCATAATGTCTCGGATCATCTTAGAATCACCCTAAAACATCTTAGAATTATCCTGTAATATCTTGAATCATCTTGAAATCATACCACAACATTCCCACATCACACCAAATCGCATCACATCAAAACAACATCAAAAACCCTAATTCCTCTATTAATTGAATAATACAAAATTATTTAATTAATTCACTTTTTCATCATTTCAATAAAATTAAATAAATTTCAGTTATTTAATAAAGTCCCAAAAACCCTAATTCCTCTATTAATTAAATAAAATAAAAGTATTTGATTCATTCACATTTCATCATTTCGACCAATTAAATAAATCACATTTATTTAATAAAGTCTTAATCCCACCTTATTTCGGCCCAACTGATTAAATAACGCCAATTATTTAATTACGTCGCTAAGTCATCTTATTCCCCTAAGTGGATTAAATTATTAAATAAAAATTTAATTTCAACACTTTTCCTCCAAATTTTGAATAATTAAATCAAACCATTCAAATCAATTATCAAAAATCAAATCAAACTTATGCAACTTTATTTGTAAAAGTGAAACTTGATTTGCACATTAAAACTCCAAAAAGGAATTAATTAATTGAATCAATTAATTCATATTCATCACCCACTTTCTGATTGAGCAAATTGCGATTGTTGACTAAGCAATTTAATTTGTTAATTTTATCACAGGGATTTGCACCTGCATGCAAAGCTGTAAAACTTTACAATCCCATGTAACATTGGACTGATTTCAAGTTGTGGGTACCCTATATGAAACTAGACCTCCAGATTCTATGCCGGATTCCTATTGAATTTTTTGGTTAATTAATTGTAACTTGTTTGGAAAAGGGGAAAAAGGCTTGAAATAAAAGCATAAATTGAAATCTAAAACTAGGTGATGCACCTAATTGACTTAAAGAGCACAAATCGATCCACAACTATTTCTTTACAAAGCCTATTTTCACAACTTAGATTGGACAATTCAACTGCATCAATTATTCATAAGAAGGCCTGATAATTCATTCTTTATGAAGGAAAATGTCATTTTCACAACATAAAGATGAGGATATACTAAAAACACAATTTATGACCTGCAACTAAGATTGTTTTTTTTGTGTACATGCATTCATGAATGTGATAGAAATTTAAAGATTTTGATGTTGAACACATTAAATTTTCATCCAAAACATTCATAAAACAAAACACATGAATCTAAGAAGGCTAATATCTAACTTGCAATGAAAAAAGAAGGAACACTCTACAAATGATACTCTAAGATAACTTGTAAAACCTACTAAAATCTATTCAATTCTGAAAGTTGAGTTACATGAAGTCTCTATGTTGAAGGAAAAGGCAGAAAATAAGAACTTAAGGAAAAAGACTAACTTTTAGTTTTTTCCAATATATACAATAAGGCATGCGTAAAGCAGCCAAAAACGGAACTGAAAGCTAACTCCAAGTGAAATCCAAGTAGATATGAAGATCCTAATAAAAATAGCCCAAAATTTAAGAAAACCACACTCTCTATCTAGAAATATCCACCTCTCCATGCGCCTGACCAAAATACCTCGTGAACTGATGTAGAACTGAAGGAAAAATCCTCACTACTTGCATCACTTGTATAACTGAAAACTGAAGTTCCACTTTGTGCAGGAGCAATTTTTTTTTAGTATTTTCAATATTTATCTCCTCCATGCACTATAGTTTCCTCAACAAAATTATTAAAGGCAATTGATTTTATTGCATTTAATAATCCTTCAGGCACAACTTTACAATAAAAGTGAAGGGAACAAATATAAATAAACATATATGTAAAAATAATAATTCTCCTTATAACTCCTGAGCTCCATGAATTATATGATAAATATTTAAGGTAACCTTAAATATTTATTTACACTTGTATTGCATGCAATAGACACAAGAAGATAACTCAGACTCCTTTGATGCTAGGTCATTTGACTCTAAGTCAAGACCATGAGTGCTTTTTCAAAAAGATGATTTTTTTTTCTTTAAAACATCGATCAAAAATATCACCATTATGAGTGAAAAGAAACTTTGAACCCTAAAGATTATTCATTTTTTCACTATGATTTTCTTTCTTGGGAGACTTATGCACCACCATGGTGGTAGGTTTTCTGGAAAATGGAGTCCTGTGAGGAAAATCTAGAGACTTCTGCAAGGCTGCAAGAGGTAAGCTTCCTTCTATATGCTATAAACACTATCTTCTTTCTTTACTTGCAAAGAAAAGAATACCTTCTTGCTCGACTATGGCTGAAAAAGAATGAGATACTTCATTTTTTATTTTTTATTTTATGCCATAACCTTCTCCTACTTTCCTCTATCGCTATTTATGTTGTCTTACGGTCGTCACCAAAGAGCTTGACAAGAGCAAGATAACAAGTGCATTTTCTTATGGTGGAGCCTTGTTTCTATTTATGGGTTTACACCTTCTCTTCAATGCTTTAGATTGATATTCTCCAAACACCTTTACATGAAGAGATGTTTACTCCTTCTGTAGGATACTATTTTAGGGTATTTGCATTTAGAAGCATGTTGTACCTACAGATATAATGAAAGATTCATCTAATGATTACTTCATCACCAATTTTTGTAGTTTCCTTTCCATTCTAAGCAAGGTTAAAGAATGCTAAAGAATATCTCGCACTGTCACTATATGATATTGTATCCCTGGTGAATCCTTGCTTGCAAAGAAAAAATGCTTAAATGCTACCCTTATGCACCTATAGCTTTCTTTGAATGTATTTATTATCCTATGCAATTTCATTTGTTTGTCTTTATGAGTCAATAAGAGACTCTCTTAACTCTGCTCCATTGTATAATTTGCGTAGTGACTATTTTCGAGGCATTAGATAGCATTATATCCTTCTTGACAGAGGTTTCCTTCCTTATTTTGCACACTAATTGTGACCATCTCATGGCTTTGAATGCCATTTGATATAGCATTTGGATCAACAGGTGTCTGTCCTTTATAGTTGTTCTACAAGATTGTCATTAAGAAACTATTTCAAGCACTTATGGAGCCCTTTGTGTTCATCAAGAAGCTTTAATCATGATTGTAATATACATGTTGACTTCTTATGAATTTCATGAATAGATAACAATAGTCCTATTTCATGACTATTCCTTATGATGTTCTCATATGATTCTTTTCTTATGAATGCTCAAAAGGTTGAAATTTGATTATTACTCATAACTTTGTACCTTCACTTGGATTAAATGGCCAACACTGGTAGTTGCTTTTCACTTCCAGAGTGTATCATTGTAAGGCATGGTTGTTTCCTTATCAATTGTGATTAGTGTGATCATATCTCAATTAGCTTTATGGCAGTCAATCTATTGCATTTATATGATTTCTCTTTGCATCCTAGAGGTATGCCTTTCCTACATATCATGAAAATTGTTCTTTTGATTATGATGATGCTTCATTTTCCATGTCTGTCTGATATGTCGGGCTCAAACCTTGTGGGAGCCCATTTTTCTCCACATATCTAATGAAAATTGATCATGAACATAATGAACATGTTCCTGCACAATGAACAAACACGTTAGCAAAATAACTGAAGATGAAAGCTTCCTCTTTTCTTTATGCCTTTTGAATAGTGAAATCATTTGATGAATGCCTAATAGAAATGTGTATTATATCTTTGTAGATAATATAGAAATGAGGTAGGATATGATTTATCATTTCTCTAACACCAATTTTCATCATACTTGTAGATGCTTTTGGAGTTTCGAGTTGGATCAATTCAGAGGCACAACAGAAGACCTCAAGTGTAACGATGATTCATCATTCCAGGCAATGATGAATCACCTTCTATCTTATGCCCATGTTATTTCCAGTTGTATGATAAACTCTTTTTCTCTTGTATTCATTATTTGATTTGAAAATCAAATGAAGTTACTCCCACGGCTTGTGTGGGACTTTGGTTTGTACATTATGAATAAAGTAGCAAACATTATGCAATCTTATGATTTCTCTATTACAATTAATTCCATAATAATACTGAAAATTCAAAATGTAATCAGATTTATTTCAGCAATTAATACTTTAGCAAAAAAATTATGTACCTTTCAATGATGAATGTAATTTAGTTCAACCTATTTTAAGCCGTAGTTTAAAATAGGTAACAATTTAGTGACCTCTATGGAGTGTTTTCCTACTAAACACCATAGACCAGTTACCTTCCATATCCATTGGGCATGGAGTCAATTTTTTGCTATGTTTAAACTTGTAACTCAGCTGCAAACCACACAAACTGAAAGAAACTACTGAAACTCTGTTTAAGATAGAGTTTTAAAACCTCGTGCAACAACTAAATTTTATTGAAAAAAAAAATATTGAAATGAAATATGCCATGGGGCACTTATTGAAAGCATAGTTGAAACTCAAAACTATCGTACTGTGTACAATTTCAAAATTTGATGCTCAATAGCATTGTTTGAGATGAATCTCGTTGACGGGGATCGGTAACACCTCTCCATCTAGCCTTGAGAGTTGGAATGTGTAATGTTCCTTCTTTTTTGTAATAATGTATGGCCCATCACACATGGCATCAAACTTGGTATGTTTGTCATTTTTTCTTTAACTTATCCCATTTGAAGACTAAGTCACCCTAATTAAAGACTCTTGTTATTGCCTTCCTATCAAATATTTTCTTCATCTGAGAATGATGAATCTAGAGCTTCTTGAAAGCTTATTTTTTGGTTTCTTCCAACTCTGTCAATTGAGCAAGCCTGACTTGCATTGGCTGCTCCTCAAGTAACTCCAATTCTCTTATGTAGCTCAAAGTTGGTAACTCTATTGAAATAGGCATCTTGCCCTCTTTACCATAAAACAAAACATATGGTGAAAAACTTGTTGATCATTTTGGTGTAACTCTATCAGCCCAAAGGGCTAGTTTATTTTTGTCATGCCATGACCTCTGATTATCTTCAATAGTATTTTTTATGATCTTAATCAAGTTCTTATTTGTTGATTTCGCCTGTCCATTACCCTGGGGGTAATAATTGGATGAAGTGTTCAGATAAATTTTATTCTTTATTGACCAATCTGAAACTCTCAAACCAAAAAAGGCTAATGCATTATCAGAAATAATTGAATCAGGTGTACCAAACCTAGAAACTAAGTCTTGATAAAATTTCAAGATTGACATTTCATTTGCATCTTTCAAAGCAACTGCTTCAGTCCATTTTGTAAAATAATATGTTGTTGTAAGAGTCCATTTGTGACCTGCACTTGATGGTGGGTTAATTGGACTGATGAATTCAAGTCCCCACTTTCTAAATGGTTGTTCAACCTAAATTGGATTCAGGGGTAGGGCTGCAAGCTTCTGTTTTCCTACAAAGAGTGAATATTTATTGCACTTTCTCACATAGGCATGAGCATCCTTGAACAGATTTTGCCAATAATATATGGCTCTCATTATTTTTAGAGTTGTAGTATGTGGTGCAAAGTGACCTCCAACAGGTCCATCATGGAACTCCTCGAGAATTCTTTCAAACTAATTTGGGTAAACACATCTGAGGAATGCTCCATTGAAGTCCTTTTTATAAATAACACCATCAATTTATGCATACGAAATTGCTTGCAATATGTAACACCTTCATTTAGATTTGTCCATACCTTCTAGACAATCTTCAGTATGAAAATAATGGATCATTTGATGGATCCAATCAGTTGAAGTGGCTATAATAGCAGGTTCTTCTTCAAAATTCAGAACTGTAGACTTCTTCACAATTGTTTTCTTTATTTTCTGCAAGTTTCTCGCACAGACCCTTACCTCTAACAAGCTTGGTAACCTTTAGGTTAATGTCGTATTCCATGACTTTGGTTATCCAGCCTACTCTCTTGTCGTTAATGTCCTTATTTAGAAAAAATTCCTTAACTATTGGGTGTGCTACCAACAGATGTATCTTATTATTAGAAAACATATGTATAAAATTTTTTAGACTCCTTACTATAGCAAGCACATGTTTCTCAACAAATGAATACCTCATTTCATAATCATGCAAGACTTGACTAAAAAATGATATGGGTTGTTCAAGTCCTTGATCATTCTACTAACATAACATGGTAGAAATTGTATCAACAGCACCAAATGCATACAATATAAAATATTTATCAAATTTTGGATTTATAAGCATTGGGGCTACTGCAAGTGCCTCCTTAATCTTCTAAAAATTGTTTTTACCCTCCTTTGTCTAGTTGAACTGCATATCATTCTTTAGCATGGTTGTGAGAGGTTGCAGCAATGTTCCAATGTTAGGAATAAATCTCCTAACGGAGTTTATTCTACCTAGAAAGCTCTGCAAACCTTTTTTGTGAGCTGGAAGTGGAAATGCCAGAATGGCTGCAATACATTATGGGTCAATAGAAATGCCATCTTTAAAAAACAATGTAACCCAGAAGTTTACCTTCGTGAATAGAAAAAAAATTATTTTCTTTGGATTCAAAGAAACTCCATACTCTCTGCATCTCTCCAAAATTTGTCTAAGATGACCAAAATGTTCATTAGCATTTCATGAGAAAACAATGATGTCATCCAAGTAGACAAGAACAAACTTGTTTATCAAACCTTCAAGAGCCATTTACATTGCTCTCTGAAAGGTTTCTCTTTTGTTTGACAATCCAAAAAAATCTTTCTGTAAGCCATAGTACCCCACTTGGTGGTAAAGGTTGTCTTATATTGGTCTTTCTCTTTAACCAATATTTGGTTATAACCTGAATATTCATCAAGCCACGAGAACCTTTCTGATCCTAAAACAACTTGTAGTATTTTCTCCATTGAAGGTAGCAGATAGTGATCTTTAAGTGAAGCTCTATTTAGATCACAGAAATCAATGCACAACCTTATCTCTCCATTCTTCTTTCTGACGGGCACCAGGTTTGAAACCCAAGAAGTGTGCTTGATTAAAAAAATGATACTACCTTCAATCATCTTGTTCAATTTTGTCTTCATCAAGTGTTCTAGCTTCGGATTTAGGGGTCATTTCTTTTATCTTACTGGTTTGTCATTGGGTTCTAGTTCAATGGTATGTTGAGCTAACTCGGGGCTAAACCCTTTAGATCTCCATATTCCCTAGCAAAAATTTCACTAAAATCCTGGAAAAGAAAGACAAAGGCTTGTTGTTCCTCCTTTGTACAGAATTTTCCAAGCTTAAGGAGCTTGTCTTTGAATAGCTCAATTGGTTCGTAATGCTCCTACTTCACTTTGATGTTGGATTTATCTCTTCTAACCTGATCATCAGTGTTGAAGATTGATTCAAGGGCTACCAATTGTGTAGGTAGCTTGTTTGACTTTAGCTGCATGATCTAATCACCATATTGCTGATCAAATTTTTGCTAGTATCTAGCCAAAAACTCTGCTTCTTCCATCAAAAAATGAATTATCTCCTCATCATTGTCAAAAATCTGCCAACTCACTTTATTATCAAATACTGATGGTCTGACAACTATTTCACATATTGTTGTATTTCCACGTTGTGGATTTCAGTTGGAATTCCAAATTGTGATCCTATGGCAGCAATTTTATTAGCTAGCTTGTTCTGATTTCTTGGTATTGATAGAAAATTAAATGCATCAAACTCTTAAATTAAGTCCCAAACCCAACGTTTATATAATTTCAGAAAAAAAAATTTGTTAAAATTCAGATTCCTAACTTGATTTTCAATTAATTCAAAATCGCCAAACACTTGTAAGCACTTAATTTTCCTTTTTCTGGCCCATTCTAAACCATGTATCAATACTCCATACTCAGCAATGTTATTAGTGTTGGAGTGAAAAGACACTGAGAGGGGGAGGGGTGAATCAATGTTATTAACTTCTATACCAATTTTAATTGAACCTGAAATAAACCAGATGTATGCTCTCATTTATCAATGATAAACTCATTCATGTATTGAATGCAATCACATAAACTGAAATGAGAATAGTTACCCATATCAATTTAAATCATTAAAGCACTGAATCAAATGAACAACATATACTCAAATAGACACAAGATATGTCGAGTGGAAAACCCTCCTGGGGTGGAAAAAACACTCTTGAACCTATTGCCTTTTTCAGGATTTCGTTTCAATAATCATATTTGACAATGCCTCATAGGCTGATTTCTGAGCACCAACCCCTCTTTTTAGAGACACCAATCTCAAGGAGCAACAACCCCTTTTCTATTTTTCAATAGAACATACAATGATACAAAGGATCTCTTTGTTTCCCTGATTTCTGTCAAGTGCCTCTTGATAGATAATGTGTAGAATTATCAAATGTCAATAGTGACACTTCAGAGTTCCACCCATTATCAAGCCTTAAGACAGCTTCAGGAAAATCTTGTTAGAGTCTCAATACAACCTCTCATCAAACTGTATTATTAGTGGTGTGTTTTACTTTCTTTTTCTCACACACTATTTCATACATTTTTCATGATACTGTTCAAAACAATTAACACACTATTTTCTCAATGTTTCAGCTCAAGGGATAAAACCCTATATCTCATGCAAAACTCTTATATTTTGCACTTCTTTTTTATTTTTTCTTTTCAGGTTTTTCAATAATAATCAAGCCCTAATCTCTTTGTTTTTCTCTTTTTACATTTTACATCATTACATCACATAAAGGGTTACAACAGTTGCTCATTTTTTCACTTTCAAAGAACTACTCAAAGATGATTATCAGGTTACCATTCTACTTGTGAGCAACAATGCTAGATGTTACCATGACCATGAGGGTAGGATCAATCTGAAGAAGTTCTTTTGACATGAATACCCAAGCATTATGCAAATATAGAAGGTAGACTGAAACCTGTCCTCTCAAGCAGCCTGCACAATTAGTGCTAAAACCAAAAACCATTAAAGCATGTATGAAATTCATGAACAATACCCTCTAAAAACCAACTGTAACAATGGTGTAACCATAAACTCCATTGCAATGTAACCAAAACTTCACAATGATGCATCCCATAACAGTTATGAAAGAATCCAGGTAGGAGACTGAATAGATTGGAAGTCATCATGATTTCCCCCAAACAAATACCACTGTTACATAAAAATGATATGATAAATCTATTGTAAAACGAAGTTAAAATTATGTGCAATATTTTTAGTTCTGACCAAGAAAATATTTAACCAATTATCCACCTTTCATTTAGAAGTAACGGTTCTATAAACCAATTAAAAAACTAAATACCTGAGAATATCGAAATAGATGTTGCATGTAGCAATTTTACCAGACCTGCAAAGTAGCTTAGCAGCTCGAGCTTCTCCCTTATTCAAGATCTTACCTGATGGCAGGTGACTGACAGGTGAATCGACCATTGTCATGGTCTTCCAATCTTTCCTATATGTTGTCAAAGAGCTGCAGAAAACCAATCAATTACACACTGAAATGGTTGTGAGTAAGATACCATGGTGGCGGTCAAAATAGGGTTCCAAACCCTTCATGCAAGAGAAGTGAAAATATGACCTAAACTTCCAAAACAATCAATCGAATTCCTTTACACAAAATGATAATCATTTGAGTCCAAAAGAATAGTGATTAATAAGTCAAAAATTCATTATACCATTTGGCATCCGCTTCCTTATCACTCAACCATGGTCTCCCTTCGGACTACCCACGGTATAGCAGTAGCTGCCTTGCATACCGCTAACTATTTCCACTGCACTACTACAGTTACATTTCTGACTACCCACGGTATAGTGGTAGCTTCCTGCATGCCACTAACAGCTTCCACCGCACTACCGTGGTTTCCCTTCTGATAGCCTGTGGTGTAGCAGTAGTTGTCTTGATTTCCGCTAATAGCTTTCACTGCATTACCGTGGTTACTGACTTAACTGCTAGTGGTATCATGGTAAGACGTTTGTAGCCTTACCAAAGACAAGCTTTATACCTGTTGTCGGCTTTTAAGCCATGTGCATTTTCCATCATTAACCTAAATCATATGCAAATAATTGTTAATTTGTTTACCTTTGACCAAAGCCGATTTTCCACCTCATTAAAATCCAATGCCAAAAGATATGCCAAATATTGTTCAAATCTTTGTGAAGTGATAAAGACTGTCATTCATGCTAAATTCAAAATGCCTTTTCACATACCATAAACCATTATCAGTTGATTAAGGAAACCCAATAAGGTTTTCTTAAAACAGAAAAGCAACCTAATCAATAGAACAAAGAGCTTGTAACCTAAATACCTCAATCAAGATCAAGATGCCAGATTGTAATACAAATTTTCATCAAGGACAAATTAGCACAATAGAGATTCAACAAACTCCCCATTTGTCCTTGATGGCAAAAACTGAGCCACCAAGCCAAAATATAGTACGTGAACCGAATGCCCAAAATTCTCCCCCTTTTTGTCACAAGGATAAAGGGTAGTCAACAAAGATAAGCTAGAATCAATAGTGGAATTCCATGAAGCTATAGATTAACAATTGAGTAGCAAAGTATGAGCTACATGAAGAGCTAACCAACTCCCCCTATCACTAAAAGAGATTGAGAGACAATGCCCAATCTAGACCTAAGTCTTTCAAAAACATCTTTAGCCAATGGTTTTGTAAAAATGTCAGCAACCTGCGCTTGTGTAGGAACATATTGCAAAGAAACCTCATTAGCTAGCACCTTTTCACGAAGAAAATAAAACTTAATAGCAATATGTTTAGTGCAAGATTGCATTACAGGATTTTTCACGATATTGATTGCACTAGTATTATCACACAAAATATAAATAGTTTTAGGGATTTCAATACCCATGTCAGATAATTTATGTGACATCCATATTACCTGAGTACAGCAAGAAGTGGCAGAAATATATTCTGCTTTATTAGTAGAGAGTGAAACAAATTCTTATTTTTTGTTGTGCCAAGCCACTAAACGATCACCAAGAAAGAAAGTAGCACCACTGGTGCTTTTCCTATCATCCAAAAAACCAGCCCAGTCAGAATCAATATAAGCCACTAATGAAAATTCATTGCTTCTAGGATACCAGAGTCTGTAGTCAATTGTGCCTTGTACATATTTAAGAATCCTTCTAACAACATTAATGTGAGATTCCTTAGGAGATGACTGAAATCTAGCAACCATGCAAATAGCTTGCATAATGTCAAGTCTTAAGGTTGTTAGATATAATAGGCTTCCTATCATAGACCTATAGTCAGTTGGGTTAATAGTAGGAGAATCATCAACCTTGTTGAGTTTACAGCCAGTAGCCATTGGAGTGCTAACTGGATGACATTCATCCATTTGAAATTTCTTTAACATTTCTCTAGCATATCTTGTTTGAGAGAGAAAGATACCTAATTCAAGTTGAGAGATTTGAAGACCTAAGAAGAAGGACAGTTCTCCCAACATAGACATTTCAAACTCAGATTCCATAATCTGTGAGAGTTTTTTACTCAAAGCAATGTTGTTGCAGCCAAAGATAGTATCATCAACATAAATTTCAACAACTAGAATATTAGACCCTTCAATTTTAACATAAATATTGTTGTCTACTCCTCCTCTAATGAAACCTTTTGACAATAAGTGACTATCCAATCTGGAGTACCAAGCTCTAGGAGCTTGTTTTAGGCCATATAAAGCCTTTTTCAGCCTGTAGACATGATTGGGTTTGTTTTTACAAGTAAACCCTTTAGGTTGTTCTATGTAAAATTCTTCATACAAATACCCATTCAAAAAGGCAGTTTTTACATCCATTTGATATACAGTAAAGTTCTTGAAAATAGAATATGCCAAGAAAATTCTAATTGATTCAAGTCTAGCTACTGGTGCAAAGGTTTCACCGAATTCAATACCTTCTTGCTGAGCATATCCTTTACAGACTTATCTAGCCTTGTTGCAAATAACATGGCCATTTTCATCATGTTTATTTATGAAAATCCACTTACCTCCTATGACATTTTTGTCATCTGGTCTTGGGACTAGCTCCCAAGTCTGATTTTTCTCAATTTCATCAATTTCATCTTCTATTGCATTAAGCCAGCATTCATTAATTAGAGCTTCATCAAAAAAAATTGGCTCAAACTAAGTTATTAAACAAAAAGAAGTAAGCTCAGCTATGTGAGCTTTTCCATCATAGTTAACTATTATTTTCCTTGTTTGAAATCCTAATGATTTGTCTCCTATAATCAGATCTCTAGGATGGTTTCTAGAAAGATATTTTGAAGGAGTTTTAGTTACACATTTTTCAGAGCTGGTTTTAGCATCTTTAGATTTTGCTTCAGCTAGTTTAGGACTTGCTGATTTTGTTTTAGGCTTTGAAGTTTCAAATCCTTCAGAATATATATCAAGTTCAAATTCTTCCTCCTCATCATCCTACATAGGTTCAGCATCTTAAAGAAGATTTTCATTAAATTTGACATTGACAAATTCAACAATTTTATTCAGCCTATTGTTAAAGCATTTAAAGGCTTTGTTGTGAGTAGAGTATCCTAAAAAGATACCTTCATCTGTCTTAGATTGAAAACTCCCTAAGTTATCATCGTCTCTCTTGATAAAACATTTGCATCCAAATATTCTGAAATATTTAATTGAGGCAGATTTACTATACCACAGTTCATATGGAGTGAAATTTGATTTCACTCTGATCTGGACTCTATTCAAAATGTAGACAGTTGTATGAACAACTTCTTTCTAGTACATGTTTGGCAAATTTGCTTCATTCAGCATATTCCTTGCCATTTATTTTACAGTCTTGTTCTTTCTCTCAACTACCCTATTCTGTTGAGGTGTTCTGGCAGCAACATATTGTCTTTTTATGCCATGTCTTTCACAGTAGTCAATGAATTCTTGTGAGGTGAATTCACCACCTTTATCAGATCTTAGACATTTCAATTTTAAATTTGTCTCTCTTTCTACCATTTTTCTAAAGACTTTAAAACATTCAAAAGCTTCTAATTAATTCTTGAGAAAGGTAACCCATACCATACGAGAGTAATCATCAACAAATAGCATGAAATACTTCTCACCATTGATAGATCTAGTCCTTGTAGGACCACATAATTTAGCGTGAACAATTTGCAAAGGTTTAGTAGATGAATGTTCCTTGGATTTAAAGCTTACCTTAGTTTTCTTTCCTTTGAGGCATTCTTTACATACTGCATTATCAGGCTTTTTCAGAATAGGCAGACCTCTTACATTCTGATTTTTACTAATTCTAACCATATTGTCAAAATTAATATGACCTAGTCTCTTGTGCCACAGCCAGCTTTCTTCAACTTGACTCATTAAGCACATACCCTGATTGTTTTCATTTCTAGAAGTGTCAAGTAAATTATAGAAATTTCCCTTAGTCCTTCTTCTAGCAGCAATATCTTTTCCAATCTTATTTTTTATTTCACACCCCTGTGAAGTGAATAGGACTTGATAGCCACTATCACAGATTTGACTGACACTCAGAAGGTTATGTTTTAATACTTCTACATAATACACATTGTAAATAGGAGTGTCTTCATTCAAAAAAAGAGAACCTCTACCTTTGATTTGAATTCCAGAGTTGTCTCCAAACTTTACATATCCACCTACACAGTCTTCTAGATTAGTAAATTTTTCTTTGTCACCAGTCATGTGGTTTGAACAGCCACTATCCAAGACCCATAAGTCTTTTTTATTTGAGTGGAAGGTAGTTTGAACTAACATGGTCTGCTCTATGTTGTTGACAGCTTTGGGTTTCTAGACCCTTATAGATTTCTTCTATTTATTCTACTGATCAGCATTACATTGCTTAGCAGAATGACCCAAGACTTTCATGTGAAACATCTAACCCATCTTGCAAGGCTATGATTCTGTCTAACACCAAATCTAGGAGTTCTAGGACTTATAAATCTGCAAGAGTCCACCTTGTGACCAAATTTGTTGCAGAAGTAACAATATCCATAAAACAAAGGGTAGGAATTATAAGCCATTATGTTGCTCCTAAAAAGATGAATATGATCCTTATCAAAGTTAGGATGTTTGAGTTTAGGACTTTTGTTTCCAGCAACAACATTTTCCTTAGCACTATTATTTGAAGATTCACCTTTCACAAAACCAATACCATTTTTGTCATTGTTCAGTTTCTATTTACTGAGCATGCCATTCAGTTTAAGAGTGATCTCATATTTCTCAATAGTCTATCTGAGATCTACAATCTCATGTTCAAGTTTTCAAATTTCTTGATCTTTAAAGCTTATGCCAATACGAAGACAGACTTCAACTCTCTTGGATTCTTCAAGTTGAGTTTTTAATGAGACTATCTCAAGATTTATGATTTGCTCCTATGAAATATCTCGAGCAATATTTTGTTCTTGAGTATGCATTTGTTTTTCAAGTTTCCTTAGCTCATTTAGAGCACATTTTAGTTCCCCTTCATAATCCACTTCACCATCTTCAACATCATTGTTGTTAGTTTCATCTTGCTGAATGATTTCTGCCATGAATAGATTTTCATCCACTTCATCTAATGAATCTTCACATTCAAAGTCTGTTTTATTTTTGTTGAACAGACTTTTCTTCTTTTTGAAATTGAATTTTTGTTTGGGTCTATAAGCCTTTTTCTTGGCCAGTTTTTCATATTTTTCGATATCACTACTTTTGTCACCATAGGGGAACTTTGCAGCAAAGTGGCCTATTTTTCCATAGTTAAAGCATTTGAAGGGAAGTTTTCCCTTATACTTTCCAGAACCCTTTTTGAGTTTTCTCACAAAGTGGGATTCTTTGGAATCAAAAAGTTTTAATTCAGTGGGCTCATCCTTATCTTTCCTTTCAGTATTGAAAGCAGTTTCTTTTGCAGAAGTATTCTTTTTTCTGATCCTCATTTCATACGTAGTCAGGGTGCCTTGTAGGCTGTCAAGGGTAAGTTGGGAAAAATGTTTCTTCTCTTCTAGAGTAGAAACCTTAGCTTCAAATTTTGTTGGCAAGGTTCCAATGACCTTAGTTACAACATCAAATTCCTTAACTTCTTCTCCTAGACCCTTCATGGCATTTACTATTTCATCAACTCTCAAAAATTAGTCAGTAACTTTCCTATCATCCCTCATTTTTAGATCTTCAAATTGGTGTTTTAAACTGAGGACTTTAGAAATTTTTACCTTTTCTTTTCCTTGATATATAGTTTCAAGTTTAACCCAAATTTCCCTAGTAGAGCTGCAGTGCATGAATTTTATAAAGACATCTTTAGTCATTGCACACAAAAGAGAATTTTTTGCTCTTACATTGGTTTCATATCTTTTGTTTTCATCAGAAGTAGTAGGCAAAGTAGTTGGTACAGTGTACCCCGACAATACTATGCTCCAAACATCGAGGTCAATAGAAGTTAAATAAGTCTCCATTCTGATTTTCCAGAATACATAATCAGTTCCATCAAATAATGAAGCTCTAGTCATGGAAGTACCTTCATGAGCTTGAGACATTTTGAAAAGACTCCAAGGCCATAATCAATCCTAGGTTGGAAAGACCTATCAGAGAACCCTAGGCTTTAATACCAATTTTTAGAGTGAAAAGACATTGAGAGGGGGGGTGAATCAGTGTTATTAACTTCTTTACCAATTTTAACTGAACCTGAAATAAACCAGATGTATGCTCTCATTTATCAATGATAAACTTATTCATGTATTGAATGCAATCATATAAACTAAAATGATAATAGTTAACCATATCAATTTGAAGCATTAAAGCACTGAATCAAATGAACAACAAATACTCAAATAAACACAAGATATGTCGAGTGGAAAACCCTCCTGGGGTAGAAAAACCACTCCTAAACCTGTTTCCTTTTTCAGGATTTCATTTCAATAATAATTTTTGACAATGCCTCATAGGCTGATTTATGAGCACCAACCCTTATTTTTAGAGACACCAATCTCAAGAAGCACCAACCCCCTTTTTTTTTTTCAATAGAACATACAATGATAC
This sequence comes from Sequoiadendron giganteum, assembly GCA_007115665.2. NCBI lineage: Eukaryota > Viridiplantae > Streptophyta > Pinopsida > Cupressales > Cupressaceae > Sequoiadendron > Sequoiadendron giganteum. The sequence continues at coordinate 344,193,436 of CM021103.1, read as the reverse complement.
AAAGTATCTCTCTATTTCCCTGATTTTTGTCAAGTGCCTCTTGACAGATAATGTGTAGAATTTTCAAATGTCAATAGTGACACTTCAGAGTTCCACCCATTATCAATCCTTAAGATAGCTTGAGGAAAATCTTGTTACAGTCTCAATACAACTTCTCATCAAACTATATTATTAGTGGTGTGTTTTACTTTATTTTTATCACACACTATTTCATACATTTTTCATGATACTGTTCAAAACAGTTAACACACTATTTTCTCAATGTTTCAACTCAAGGGATAAAACCCTATATCTCATGCAAAACTCTTATATTTTGCACTGCTTTTTTCTTTTGTCTTTTCAAGTTTTTCAGTAATAATCAAGCCCTAATCTCTCTATTTTTATCTTTTTACATTTTACATCATTACATCACATGAAGGGTTACAACAGATGCTCATTTTTTCACTTTCAAATAATTACTCAAAGATGATTATCAGGTTGCCATTCTACTTGCAAGCAATAGTGCTAGATGTTACCATGATCATGAGGGTGGGATCAATCTAAAGAAGTTCTTATGACATGAATACCCAAGCATTATGCAAATATAGAAGGTAGACTGAAACATGTCCTCTCAAGCAGCCTGCATAATCAGTGCTAAAACCAAAAACCATTAAAGCATGCATGAAATTCATGAACAATACCCTCAAAAAACCAACTGCAACAGTAGTGTAACCAAAAACTCCAATGCATGTAACCAAAACTTCACAATGATGCATCCAATAATAGTTATGAAAGAATCCAAGTAAGAGACTGAACAAATTCGAAGTCATCATGATTTCCCCCAAATAAATACCACTATTACATAAAACTGATATGATAAATCTATTGTAAAATGAAGTTAAAATTATGTGCAATATTTTTAGTTCTGACCAAGAAAATATTTAACCAATTTTCCACCTTCCATTTAGAAGTAACATTTCTGGAAACCAATTAAAAAATTGAATACCTAAGAATATCAAAATAGATGTTGCATGTAGTAATTTTACCAGACCTACAAAGTAGCTTAGCAGCCCAAGCTTCTCCCTTATTCGAGCTCTTACTCGATAGCAGGTGACTAACACGTGAATCGGCACTTGTCACGGTCTTCTAATCTTTCCTATATGTTGTCAAAGATTTGCAAAAAACTAGTCGATTACACATTGAAACGGCTGTGAGTAAGATACCATGGTGGCAGCCAAAATAGGGTTCCAAACCCTTCGTGCAAGAGAAGTGAAAATATGAACTAAACTTCCAAAACAATCAATCGAATTCCTTTACACAAAATGATAATCATTTGGAGTCTGAAAGGATAGTGATTAATAAGTCAAAAATTCATTATACCATTTGACATCTACTTCCTTACCACTCAACTGCGGTCTCCCTTCAGACTACTTATGATATAGTGGTAGTTGCCTTGCATACCACTAATTGTTTACACTGCACTACCACGGTTACATTTTTGACTACCCGCGGTATAGCGGTAGCTTCCTACATACCGCTAACCGCTTCCACCGCACTATCATGGTTTCCCTTCTGACAGGCCACGGTGTAGCGGTAGTTGTCTTGCTTTTTGCTAACAGCTTTCACCACACTACCATGATTACTAGCTTAACTGCCAGCAATACCACGGTAAGACGTCCACGGCCTTACTTAAGACAAGCTTTACACCTATTGTTGGCTTTTAAGCCATGTGCATTTTCCATCATTAACCTGAATCATATGCAAATAATTGTTAATGTGTTTACCTTTGACCAAAGCCGATTTTCCACCTCATTAAAATCCAATGCCAAAAGATATGCCAAATATTGTTCAAAGCCTTGTGAAGTGATAAAGACTATCATTCATGCTAAATTCAAAATTCCTTTTCACATATCATAAACCATTATCAGTTGATTAAGGAAACCTGATAGGGTTTTCTTAAAACTAAAAAGCAACCTGATCAATAGAACAAAGAGCATGTAACCTAAATACCTCAATCAAGATTAAGATGCCAGATTCTAATTAAATTGTCATCAAGGACAAATTAGCAAAATGAGATTCAACAATTAGAACAACTAAAAGCAAATCTGAAAGCTGAGTAATACTTGTCTCCTTCAGGTGAAATGAGCATTGCTCCTCCACCACCACCTACTTTACTCCTAGATCCATCAAAGTACAGCTTCCAAAACTGATCAATCTGTTGTTTTGGTTATTTTTTCTACTTGACCAGATTTGGAATAGTTACATCGGGCTCTTGAATCATGTAAATGCCCAAACCAACTTCATCCATGAGACTGATCAGATCAATTTCATGATTTTCAGCTACCCACTCATCTAAATTTATGTCGGGTATGCCCTCTATAGGTACAGTGAGGTCGAGGGTCATGGATTGATCCTCCTGATCATGGAAAGCTAGGTTTGCATTTATGATATTTGCAACATAAGGCTCAATATGGTCTTTAGCCTATGGTTCTAACTTAATTGTGACACTAGTACCATATCTGGTTTTGAAAAACATGTGTGACCAGTCTGATGACAGATAACCACCTAATTTTGCAATGAAATCTCTAGACAAGCAAATGGAAATATTAGGTGGGAGATCAATAATATATATGTCCTATGGAATTTGAAAGTTTGTACAAGCATGTAATGTAAGAGGTAGACTCTTAATAACTCCTACATACTTAATTTTTGTGCAATCCAATTGAACTACCCCTTTTGACAATGGTTCATACTCAAGTCCTAACTTATCTACCAATTGTTTAGGCATAATTGAGTTGCTTCCTCTTGAATCTATCATGCAATTATGTACTATGCTATCACCAACTATCAGACTAACATAAAAGGGTGGCAGTTTTACCACTTGAGTTGGCTGATCATTTTTGTGGTTTGAACTATTTGCAAGAAAACTTGGTTGGTTTTGAAGAGACCCATCAAAAATGGATATCTTAGCTAAAGCCTCTTGCAGGCTTTCTTTTTTCCTAGGAATATGTAAAGCATCTAACATGGTCATGGTGATAGTGGCCTTTTTCATATGATCTACATTATTGAAATCTAGAGAACTAACCTTGTGTTGTACTTTCAGAAAAGCAACCTCTTTTTGCACTTGAATTGGCTACTCATTTTTTTGTTCCTTAGTAGGTTTAGGTTGTCCTCTTGGTAGAATGTGAACATCATGTGAAGAAGATGGTTGACTGCTCTTTTTGAGTTGTAGAAGTTTGATTTTTCTGTGGAACAACTTTTTATTTGTCCTTTTTCGATTGTTGTTTTTCAGAAGTAGCTTGTTGTAACTAACTCATTTGATTGCAGAATATGATGAAACTTTCCAATGAAATATGTATAATTAGATGTATCATTGAGTACTCGTGTATTTAATGTGAAATTTTCAAAATTTAAAAAAAATTATGCCCGACGTTTGTCAAATTTGTGATGCTCCTTGATTTTCGTCGCTATTTCGACAGACACTTAAAGTCAATCATCCCTTTCCATAAATTTTTGGGCCGACATATGGTTAGCCTCCTTAATTTGTGGGCTAGTGGGTATATGGTTAGCGTTCGTCGGAGTTCCAACGAATGTTTTTTAATAAATAAAAGTGGGTTTGACAATTTATCTATACGTATGACAGCGTTTTTCTATACTTGGGACAATTTGTGGAGGTTATAGGCCAAATTTTTTTGGTGAAAAATATCAGAATTATTAGATTTTTTTACCAATCTATGACTAAAAATTATTAGAGTGTGAGTTTGATATTTTTTGAAGATCTAAATATTCAAGCTTGGTAAAGAAAAATCATGTCAGATAATATTAGTGCAGAGCAAAATAAAGAGATACTTTCTAGATTGTGGGCTAGATTGAAAAGAAAGGGTGATGGGAAATTTTATTGTCCTTGCAATAATTGTAAGGGCTTAAAGATGAGAAGACTTTTAAACACAACAGCTGAGAAACATTGTAGGCAGTATGGTCACATTGAAGGGGGAGCATGATTATCATCCATTGGTAAGTTGTTCATTATATGTCTTTATATTGATTAAATTTGTAAATTTTTATATCGTTTTAACATTTTTTATGTATAAAAAAAATCACTTGATCATGATCATGGTTTATTTGTCTTGATCATTATTATAAAGGTGGGGCACCCTAGGGAACATGATATGGATTATCATGGCCTGAAGAATGTGGTTTTGCAAGCGGAGGAACATGGAGCTATGAATATTGAAGATGAAGTTAATGATCCTATGGAAGAAGATGATCATGCACCAAAAAACACAGTTGAAGATGATGGTAAAAATACATTGATCCATGACAGATTTAGTGGCACAACTGATCATGATGATCAAGATGACTTTGATGATGTTCATGATTTACCTGTACTTGAGAAGGCATACGAGCCCCTTTATGAAGGCTCCCAAACAACTCTTCTCTATATAGTATTATTGTTGGTGAACTTGAAGGTTATGAATGGTTTATCCAACATAGCAATCTCATGGATGTTAAGGTATGTCATATATGTCATCTTTTTTCATCTATTTTTGTTGTTAGTTCATCACTAGTAAATAAAGGATGAAATATGTATCATTAATAATCTTTATATTAACAACTTATTTTTTTGATGTAGATTGATAGGTGAATTTTTGTTACCACCATCAAATATTTTACCTCACTCATACCGAGATTTATCTATCATTATGAAAGATATTGGAATGGAGTATCAAGCAATAGATGCATGTCCCAATGATCATATTATATATCATAAACAACATGAATTTGCAATAGAATTCCCGGAATTTTATATCAGTAGATATCAAACAAACCAACTAATAAAAAGGTGCCTCACAAGGTTCTTCGTTATATTCCTATTAGTCCACGTATGCAACAATTATTTAGGTGTGAAAGCTTAGTGCAATTTATGGATTGCCATGAATGGAATAGAAGTGGAGATGAAATTATTTGAATGCCTATGGATGGTTCTGAATTTAGGGACATGGAGGAAAAATGGCCACACTTTAAAGAAAAACATCATAATCCCGGGCTTTCATTGGCAGTGGACGGTGTCAATCCATTTGGAGAGCTGAGATGTATTTACTTGGTGTGGCCTATTTTTGGTATCAACAATAATATTCCTCCATGGATGTCAATAAAGAGAGAGCACATAATGTTGGAAATGATTGTTCCAGGCATTTGTTTACATCAATTTTCTTTAACGTAGTAGCATCTCATTTGTCTTATTTGTTGCATAATGACTTATATTTTTTTTATTTAATAGTCATGTACATTAATTTATATATATTGCAATAAAATGGTTATAATAATTATGTAATGTTTATGTTCATTCAACTAGGTAAGTACCAAGCTAAAGATATGAATGTATATATCGAATCTCTTATCGATGAGTTACTAAAGTTATGGAATGGCGTCACTATGTATGACATCTCTAGACCAATAGGACAAAGATAATTACATTTAATGCTCCAACGGCTGATTACCATGCTACCACTCATCACTCCTCACTCCTCTGCGGTACCACGATACATAATATTTACTTGTTCTTATTATACTGCACTATCGCACACTTCCTTGTCTTCCTTAGTGGTACTGTGGTGTTTATTTAGTAGTTTATCTTATATACCGCTTTACCGTGAGCTTTATTCCAACCCCCCACAATATAGCGGTTCTCCCTTATGTGTATTCTTAATTTACCACTCTATTGTGGGCCTTACTCTAACCCCCCACAGTATAGTGGTTCCTTCTACTAGTATTGATGATGACCCCGCTCTATTGTGGGCCAGGTATCAACCCTTTACGGTACAATGGTAATACGATATACTACCATCCTCTTACTGCACTACCGTGAGTTACTTTGTTGGAGGCCACGGTAAGGAGGTAAAAGGAAATGCATCTATGGTACACTCAAGTATGGTAGTGGTATGGTGATAAAAGGCTAATTTGACTTTGTGGATGGCAGAAACATTAATTTTATGAGAATCCTAAGAGAGACCCTTGATTTTACATGACAAAATCAACATAATTTTCTATAACCTCCTCTACTTCTTTTTCTTCTTTGTTCTTTAAACACATCTTCCCCTGGTATAGGAACATGGGTATATCGACTAAGGTTTTTATTTTTCTTATAAGAGTGTATGTACCCTTCAGGGTCATAATTCATTCTTTGTGCATACTCCTTTAATTTGAATTCATCCAACAATGAAAGATAATTAGATCATTGGTAGTGGGATGTTAGGTTCTTAGGTAAACAAACAACTCTCAAAACATAATAGTACTTCACAATCCCTCATGAACACCCAATACATAATTGATTTGCATGAAGATTCAAATTTAAATACAACATGCAACCTATATCATATGAATTTTTTGCAACACAATATGCAATACTAAGACATAAAAAGGATTCTGCAAATAGAATCACAATGTAACATCAAGCTAAATTGAAAAGGAGACAGAAATTGAGAAATAGGAATGTTGCTTTATTAAACTGAAGGAATATCCAAAGTCTGAGTACAAATTTATGCTTACAAAACTCTCTGGTCAACATGAGAGGAAGAAACAATAATCTAAACTAAGAAAATCCCTAAGTTTTTCTTCAAGATATATTTCAAAACCCTAATTCGAGCTCAAGAAGAAAGCTCAAGGATAAGCATCTAAAACTGCCCCAAAATATGAAACTAAAGTGGAAAACTCACACTTCCTGCATGTCCATGCTGAAAAGCACCTAAAAATAGGTCTGATTTGCTTTAAAAGAAAATAAAACATCTTATCTCCTCTCCATGCAGCTCAAATCCGCCCAAAGAAAATTCAAACCTCTCAACCTTCTTAAATTGCTAAAAATAGAAAAAAAGAATAAAATAATTTATAGAATATTGTTTTATTTTCTGCTTTACAAAAACATGTAGTTTTTTTTTTCTCCAAGTTGATTTATTTTTGCAAAAATATCAACCTTATCACTCCATTACAACTTTTATTTTTCTTAAAAATCTTAAATTGCTAAAAATAGAAAAAAAGAATAAAATAATTTATAGAATATTGTTTTATTTTCTGCTTTACAAAAACATGTAGTTTTTTTTTTTCTCCAAATTGATTTATTTTTGCAAAAATATCGACCTTATCACTCCATTACAACTTTTATTTTTCTTAAAAATCATAAAATATAAGGCAATTTTACTTATCAATGATTTAAATTGATTTCTATGAAATCAATTAAAACTAAAAGCCTAAGGTATGAATGCTCATTTCCCTAAGGCTTCATCATTTTCAACATTTATATTTAATTGATTTCTTCAAAATCAATTAAAAATAACTAAGGCACTTGGGACTTTTGAAGAAATAAATCAAAGCCTAACCTAAGAACCTAGGCATATGAAATCACATAACTTCAAAGGCTCGACCTAGTGGAAATACTTTTAGCCACATAAGGTATTAAAATCAAATTTAATATTTCAAAAGTTATGCAATATTCTCCATGAGTCAAGTTAGGGCATGAGAGGATAGAAAAAAACTCAAGACAAACCCTAATCCTCATTTCATTTTACACTTGTGACTTTGGGGAAGAAATCTCTGCAAGAGCCACCACCAACACTAGGGTTTGGACCCTCCTCTTCTGCATTTTCATGGTCGATTACATCATGCTTGGCATCGATTTTCCTCTGCAACTTCATGGTAAGTAGTTTCCAAGATATTTCGTGGCTTTTATTTTCATTTTGAAGGCCAAAAATGGCCTTCAAGGCTATGGCTTATACATGTGTATTCTTCATATTTTTGTCTTTGTATTGCTTCCACTTCATTATGCTTTATCTACTACTCTTCTTGGCCACCACTTAGTGAGCTTGACCCTTGCTTTTGGTGCTCTATGAGAGCTTGGTCGTGGCATGTCTGGCCTCCTACAGGCATACAATGGTGAGTTATCTTTCCTCCATTGTTTTTCCTATCAAAACAAAATCTTTTAAAAGCTTATCTTTGTGAAAGAATGATTGTTATTTTGACAAAAAAGAAAACAATCTGTACAGGTCGCGCCATGTGTATTCTTGATAATGAATCTTCACAAAGAAACTTGCATTAAATTCATTGCTTGCTCTGATTTTTTAGGTTTTGATAACAAACTCTAATAATATTTTGACTTTGATGAATATTTGTGAATAAAAACCCTCTTCCAGGTCGTGGCCACTCCATGCTCAAACTGGGTATTGATTGTAAACTGCATTTTCCAAAGTATGAACTTGAAAAAGAATTCTCTGAAGAAACTTCCATTACCATTTTCTGCAATTTCTCTTATATCTCTCTACTCACTGGGTTCAACCCATGATAAAATTATATGAATATTGTATTTTTGACAATAACCCTCACATGGGTAATTGAAAATAATGAGAAATGTGTATTTATACTAAAACGCCATGTGGGTATTTGTGAGGATGAAAGAAAACCTTATGTATTCTGAAATGAAATCCACATCTTTCTTTTATTTTGCATTTTGAGTTGATAACCCAACATGGGTACTCATTATTTTGAAATAAAGTTGTTTATCTTGTATGCATTCAAAACCTGAACTAGACCCACCATGGTATTTTATGCATTTCATAATTTTCTGTCAAAACCCTCATGTGGGTTGACTGTAACAAGGAGAAATCTCTATATTTTGAAATGAAATCTGCATCCTAAGCTGAAACCATGTAATTTTATGAAAATTCCTTCTAATGAAGTGAGCTTTTTACACATCCATAATATGCAAATTGAGGTTCACCTTCATGCTATATAAAACACTCAAAAACTCCTCATTTTCCTATAGAAAATTAATATTATGACAAATAATGGAAATGCTGAAAACCATTGTCATCTTGCACTTCTAGATAAGCTCACAAATGGTAAACACCTCTAACAAGAAGATAACACAAACTGTTCTATTGTTGTTCTAGAACTAAATGAAACAACATTATTCTCCTTTATAATACTACTCCTATATCAACCTTGATGTTTTCTAGATTGATTTTCATCACTTATCTCATATTTAAATGCTTCAGAAAAAAGTACATTCTCAGCTCAAACACTTCATAAAATGAAGCTTCTCAATGTGATTTTATCATTTATTAGAGCTTTGTTGATGAGGAATTATGTATGCATGCTCACTATCACTATTATGAGCATGAAATACATTACTGCATTATAATAGAACACCATGAAACATCATGAAAAAATATGAAAAAAATATAGTAGCAAAGATGCAATCAATTTGGCAGTATTTAAAACTTTCCAGTACGAAATTGATGCACTTTAGTTGATTCTGTATATAAATCTAGTTCATTATTCACTTGTAATTCTCACTTCGTTATTCAGATCTGACTATTATGAATGAATAATGAACTTGATTTCTCTTTGTTTAAATCTATTTCACTCCCTTATGAATAGCTCAGATGAGCATGATAATTGTATTTTCTTACTCAGGCCCATTTGTATGTTTAAGGGCAGCATGTCGAGCTCTACCCTTGTGGGAGCCCATTTTACTCCACATGCTTTTATGTCTTCATAAGATGATCAGCTGCATTAATTTTCCTATACCTGCACAGGAAACAAACAATGTTAGCAAAAATAAACAAAATTCAAAAGGTTCCATGATATGGCATTTCATTTTCAGGCTCTCTTTGTATTATTTTATTCTTAGCTAATTCTATGCATTTCAAGGAATGAATTTTATCCCTATTGGTAGAGCATGTAGTGTAACTAATATCTAGAGCTCTAATAGGACTCTCCCAATATTCTGCAGGTCCTCTCAGAATCGGAAGCATAATGGAGCAAGTTGCAAGCACATCAATTGAAGATCAAACAGACAATGATGGATATGTCTTATGTTACTTGCTTCTTACTTTCTTTTCCACCTTCAGTTGTAGAATTTATTTCTTGCAATGAATTTTTTTAACTATCTCCATGGCTTGTGTGGATTATTTTAATTTCTCTTTTCATTTCATTCTAAAAAGAAAATGCATCTCAATGCAAACTTGTACAATTCATTTCTGATAAATAAAATGTTGAAATGTAACAATATTGTGAAATAAATGAAAGCGATGATTCTATCTTAATCATTTATGTATTTTATTTTGTATTTCACTTGTGGTGCAAGCATTAAGAAATGACTCTTGAAATTCACCATGTTAGGGAGGGAAGATGTTTGAACGAATAATTTTTTTTTTAAAAACTGCAGGGTTTTGTCGCAATTTTGACGAACATAACTCGACGAACCACAAAAATTTGTGATGAGGTTTTTATACACACAACGTAGTTTTAATCATAATGGAAATGATGGTTTGCTCCACCTCGTCGGCAAATGGACGAATATTTGGTGTTTTTTCGACGATTTCAAATGGGCATTACGTTGATTTTTCAATGAAGTTATGTTGATTTTGCGACGAACACCACCAACATTTTATGTGGCGCTGACCAACGATGTTGGGTCATGGTTTCGACGTATAAAAATTAGTCATTAAAGCAACGAAAATCCAACAACAATTTTTAAATCAGTGTTGCATCGATAAGTCAACAATATTTTGTTGATATGTCACCAAACATTTGTCAAAATTTGTAGTCAAATATAGTAGTGTGTCTTAGGTCAATTGCTCTTTTCTTGGACCTCGTATTTTCTGCAATAGAAGTGGCTTACTTATTTTTTCCTTGAATCTGACTTATTCTACAAAACTCATTCCCTTGTCAGTTCATCATGGCAACATCTTCATTATTCTATTGTGTTTGATCACCCTAATAATCATTATGTTCTTTGGCTGTATTTTTTGTAGCAACATAATTACTTTGTACCATCAGGGCCTGATTAATTACTCCATTCATGCATGTGAACTAATTGTGAGGTGGATTGCATGAATAACACCATACATAATCTTATGCCAAATTATATTTCACAGGTACAAGTTATTTTGAAGATTTGGCAACATTCTGATTGTATGGTGACTTGGGATTAAAATTCTTTCACTGGTTTTCTTGATTGTTTGCCTAATAAGGTGGTCTATTAGGTTGAAAAGGGGCTTGATAAGGCCTGAAATTCTGACCTTGCTGCCTCTTAAGACTCACTAAGTCATTATTGACTGTTTTCAATAATTTTTCCATGTCCTACTGAGTACCCCTAAGCTCTTGAAAATTTGATTGTGCTAGAAAAGAACCATTTTGAACAACTGGTTGATAGCCTAAGGCTGGTTCAAATGGAAGTGGGGCAATGGAAGGTATATAAATGGGCATCAAGGAATGAATATTTGTAAATATCAACATAGGAGGCCTTGGTGCAATTTTACTAGCCTGTATAAGGTTGTTTTCAGCTCTAATAGTGATATCATATGCTACTGGTAATGTTAATCCACCCATTGATTGTATCATTAAGGAAATATCACTATTCAATGATCTAAGATAATACAAAAAAGCATGATTAGGAGTTGGCCTTACCGTTGTTGGAATACTATTCTGGGTCTTTTGAAACCTAAAATTAAAGTATGTCATTTGTTCTTGTGGTGCTATCTTTATAGTCATCATCTTCTCAACTAGAGATAGATGATCAGACTTGTCAAAAAACTGTTTGCTCAGCTTGTCTCCTAGATCATCCCACATTGTGATAGTATTAATCAATAAGCCATGGAACCACTGAAGTGCTTTTCCCTTGAATGATGTTGCTAATAGCCTCAATGCCACATTCTCTTGAGTCACATGATGAACTCCACACAGTGAAGCTACGTCTCTGATATGTTCTATTGGCATAGTCTACTCTTCACTAGTAAAAAAGGGATGAATTTTGAGTGCAGCAACTGGTATATCATCATGCTGAGCCAAATTCAATGGGATGCTTCCATTAAATAGTACAAACGCATGCACTCTGGCCATCGGAGCTACTGGTATTCTGATATTCACCGCTTGCAATATTGGTACAGGACGTACCAGAAATATTGGAACCGAACTTGTAACAAAACTTGGTGAACCTCTTTAAGGAAAAAATGATATTTTGTAACTTGGTGAAGCTGAATGTGAACCTATCTGCCTTGTTAATGGTTTGCCTCTCCTTCTTGGTGAATATACTAATTATTTTGTTCTAAAAATTGGAGAAACTGATTTATTTCTTGAAGACCTACCAGGGGTTTTTTTGTTATCCTTCCTTTTCTTTTTGGTGAAGACAGATGTAAGTATTCAAATGGAGAAGAACTTCTTCTCATCTGAACATTTCTCATAAGCTATTTGTACTTGATTTGCTTGCATGTTGAGAATGAAGTCGTCGGGTATATGAAATTTTAACCTCTGAAAGGTTGAAATACTGCTATATATACCAAAACAGTAGCTTGAAACTTTTGAATTATTTCTCTAAACTATGCTTCAGAGTCCCACCAAGCATGCCAAAAACTGTTATCATAGGGATTTGCACCCACATGTAAAGCTATAAAACTTTTCAATCCCATGTAACATTGGACTAATTTCAGGTTGTGGGTACCCTATATGAAACTAGACCTCCAGATTATAGGCCAGCTTCCTATTGAATTTTCTAGTTAATTAATTGTAACTTGTTTGGAAAAGGGGAAAAAGGCTTGAAATAAAAGCATAAATTGCAATCTAAAACTGGGTGATGTACCTAATTGACTTAAAGAGAATAGATCAATCCACAACTATTTCTTTATGAAGCTTATTTTCACAACTTAGATTGGACAATTCAACTGAATCAATGATTCACAAGAAGGCCTAATAATTCATTCTTTATGAAGGAAAATTTCATTTTCATAACTTAAAGATGAGGATATACTAAAAGCACAATTTATGACCTACAACTAAGATTATTTTTTTCTATGTATATACATTCCCGAATGTGATGGAAATTTAAAGGTTTTGATGTTAAACACATTAAATTTGCATCCAAAACATTCATAAAACAAAACAATTGAATCTAAGAAGGCTAATATGTAACTTGCAATGACAAAAGAAGGAACACTCTACAAATGATACTCTATGATAACCTGTAAAACCTACTAAAATCTATTAAATTCTGAAAGTTGGGTTACATGAAGTCTCTCTGCTGAAGGAAAAGGCAGAAAACAAGAACTAAAGAAAAAAGACTAACTTTTTTCCAATATATACAATAAGGCATGTGTAAAGCAGCCAAAAATGGAACTGAAAGCTAACTCCAAGTAAAAAAACTGCATCTCCAAAGTGAAATCCAAGTAGATATGAAGATCTTGATAAAAATAGCCCAAAACTGAAGCAAACCACACTCTCTGTCTATAAATCTCCACCCCCCCATGCGCTTAACCAAACTACCCCATGAACTAATGTAGAACTAAAGGAAAAACCCTCACTAATTCATGACTTGTATAACTGAAAACTAAAGTTCCACTTTGTGCATGAGCAAATTTTTTTTTAGTATTTTCAATATTTATCTCCTCCATAAACTATAGTTGCCTCAACAAAGTCATTAAAGGTAATTGATTTTATTGCATTTAATAATCCTTCAAGCACAGCTTTATAATAAAAGTGAAGGGGACAAATATAAAAAAAACATAAATGAAAAAATTATAATTCTCCTTATAAATCCTAAGCTCCATGCATTATATGATAAATATTTAAGGTAACCTTAAATATTTATTTACATTTGTATTTCATGCAATAGACACAAGAAGATAACTCAGCCTCCTTTGATGCTAGGTCCTTTGACTCTAAGTCAAGACCATGAGTGATTTTTCAAAAATAAATGTTTTTTTCTTTAAAACATCGGTCAAAAATCTCACCATTATGAGTGAAAAGAAACTTCGAACCCTAAAAACACTTTGAACCCTCAAGATTATTCATTTTTCTACTATGCTTTTCTTTCTTGGGAGACTTCTGCGTCGCCATGGTGGTAGGGTTTCTAGAAAATGAAGGAGTCTTGTGAGGAAAATTTGGAGACTTCTGTGAGGCCGCAATAGGTAAGCTTCCTTTTGTATGCTATAAACAATGTCTTCTTTCTTTACTTGCAAAGAAAATAATACCTTCTTGCTCGACTGTGGCTGAAAAAGAATGAGATACTTCATTTTTATTTTTATTTTTTTTTATGCCATAATCTTCTCCTATTTGCCTCTGTCGCTATTTATGTTGTCTTAGGGCCATCACCAAAGAGCTTGACAAGAGCAAGATAAAAAGTGCATTTTTCCTTCTGCATTCTATGTAAGAAACTAAGAAGCTTATGTACATCTCCTTTGTGATGAGTTGCGGCCAAACACTTGAGACCATAGTACCTTCTTGTGGTTCTTTTCATTCTTTCATTTTGGGTATAATTTTTATGCAGGACGAGCCTTATGAAATTTATGGGTATTTGTTATTTCGAATGAAAAATAAAGAAACCCTCCTATTTCTTTTTCGAGGCATTCTTTTGTATGCACCCTCACTGTTTCTTTCTCCAAGCTCTGTATGAAATATTTCTCATGGATGGATACCTCTTAGGCATGACTATATTGTAGCACAAAATCTTGATTTACTTGTATTTCCACTCGCATTTGATACTTAATTTATGTCATTTTTTTCTAAAAGACTAAACATGATTCTTTTCCATTCATGCAAAAAACAAGGGTTTAGTTTCTTTTGCAATGGCCATCATAACATCCTCAAAATTTTCTTTTGTAACCCTCCATGCTTTGATGGTTTCTATGTGAATACTCAAGTCGTCACTCATCTAGGCCTCTTATTTGCAGAATACAAATCTTGTATTTTCTTATGGTGGAGCCTTGTTTGTATTTTTGGGTTTACACCTTATCTTCAATGCTACAGATTGATATTCTCCAAACACCTTTACATGAAGAGATGTTTACTCCTTTTGTAGGCTACTATTCCATGTTATTTTCATTCAGAATCATATTGCATCTACATATATAATGAAAGATTCATCTAATGATTACTTCATCACCGTTTGTTGTAGTTTTCTTTCCATTCTGAGCAAGGTTAAAGAATGCTAAAGAATCTCTTGCACTCTCACTATATGATATTGTATCCCTAGTGAATCCTTTCTTGCAAAGTAAAAATTCTTAAATGATTCCCTCATGCACCTTTAGCTTTCTCTGAATGTATTTATTATCATGTACAAATGTCATTTGTTTGTCTTTATGAGTCAATAAGAGACTCTCTTAACTCTGCTCCATTGTGTAATTTGCATAGTGACTATTTTTGAGGCATTAGATAGCATTATCTCCTTCTTGATAGAGGTTTCCTTCATTATTTTGCACATTGATTATGACCATCTCATGATTGTGTCTGCCATTTGATATAGCATTTGGATCAACAGGTGGCTATCCTTTATAGCTGTTCTACAAGATTGCCATTAAGAAACTATTTCAAGCACTTATGGAGCCCTTTGTGTTCATTAGGAAGCTTTAATCGTGACTGTAATATACATGTTGACTTCTTATGAATTTCATGAATAGATAACAATAGTCCTATTTCATGATTGTTCATTATGATCTCATATGCTATTTTTCTTATGAATGCTCAAAAGGTTGAAATTTGATTATCACTCATAACTTTGTACCTTCACTTGGATTAAATGGCCAACACTGATAGTTGCTTTTCACTTCCAGACTGTATCATTGTAAGGCATGTGTGTTTCCTTATCAATTGTGCTTAGTGTGATCATATCTCAATTAACTTTATGGCAATCAATCTATTGCATTTATATGATTATTCTTTGCATCCTAGAGGTATGCCTTTCCTGCATATCATAAAAATTGTTCTTTTGATTATGATGATGCTTCATTTTCCATTTGTGTCTGATATGTCGGGCTCAAACCTTGTGGGAGCCCATTTTGCTCCACATATCTGATGAAAACTGATCACGAACATAATGAGCCTATTTCTGCATAGTGAACAAACATGTTGGCAAAATAACTGAAGCTGAAATCTTCCTCTTCTCTTTATGCCTTTTTAATAGTAAAATCATCTTATGAATGCCTGATAGAAATGTGTATTATATCTCTATAGATAATATAGACATGAGGTAGGATATGATTTTTCATTTCTCTAACAGCACCTTTCATCATACTTGTAGATTCTTTTAGAGCTCAAAGCTAGATCAATTCAGAGGCACAACAACTAAAGACCTCAAGTGTAACAACGATTCGTCATTGCATGAAATGATGAATCACCTTCTATTTTATGCCCGTGTTATTTCCAGTTGTATGATACACTCTTTTTCTCTTGTATTCATTATTTGATTTGAAAATCAAATGAAGTTACTCCCACGACTTGTGTGGGACTTTGGTTTGTATATTATGAATAAAGCATCAAAGATTATGCAATCTTATGATTTCTCTATTATAATTAATTGCATAATAATACTGAAAATTCAAAATGTAATCAAATTTATTTCAGCAATTAATACTTTAGCAAAAAAAAATGGTACCTTTCAATGATGAATGTAATTCAGTTCAGCCTATTTTTAGTAGTAGCTAAAAATAGGTAACAATTAACTAATCAATCTATTTTGTTAACTAAAATATCAAATTCCTAACTAATCCATCACAAACTTGACTAATCAATCTATTCTATTAATTGATCAATCACATCCCTGACTAGCCAATCTATTTCCCAATCACACAAATTGTGCAATCAACTTTGCACAATTCTCTCATGTCTAAATCCTCTCAACATAGTTTGGCCGTTAATTTGGATATTCTTCAAAACGATCTTGATCATCCATTTCAAATCTCGTTTTCTATATAACAAACCCATTTTCTCACAAAAAAGTATCAGAGAATCAACATACATTGAGCAACGAAGTGTTGTCAAGAACACCATTGACAAAGCTTCACTATTGTCTCCGATCAACCAAATACAACAAGCATTCATCCACACTTTGCACATGAACTTTGGAGGCTTCACTGTAATAAGAGCAATCCAACATCAATCGAATATACTTCACTATGAGATGGTAAAAGCTATCTTTTGTTTTTAATTTGGTAATCAGTAGGTTCCTCATCATGTTTGCAATAGAATAGTTCAATTTCATATGTGTAGGAGTTTTTAGATTTTAGATTTGTGAATTTTGGTTGTAGATTAGATTTCTTTGTCAAATTGCTTTCATGTCCTTTTTGGATCTGAATCTAATGTCCTTTTTCCCCCTCACACAATAACTTAGAAATGAAATATAGCAAAATGAAGCAACAAGTTGATCAATACCATAGTGAAATAAATTTTGAAATAGGAGATTCGATCTTTGTGTGATTACGATTATGTAAGTAGATTTCACCAAAACATCATAATAAGGATAGAAAGCTTGAACCCAATTATTATGGCACTTGTATAATTTTACAAAATATTAGTTGTGTAAGATGCAAACTAGAGTTTCCTTAGTCAACATTGTGGCTTTCATGTTTCCTACTTGAATAAGATTATTGGACAAAGAGTTTCAACCTAGAAAGAGTTACCAAAGATTTATGGGGAAGGAAGAATAATTTTGATACCCAAGGTAATCATTTAAACATGCAATAAGATGGTGTGAATAAGGTTGATCAGAGAATATTTGATCAACTAGAATAATTCTCATGTCAAAGATGTTATTTTGGAAAATTAAGATTTCATGAAAAATAATATATGTATAAAAATTAAAAAACATGAATCTTAAATAATTATTTTTGGAATCATTGCTTTTATTCCTTGTCAACACTTCTTACACATTTGAATATTATTTTTAAATTATCAAGTCCTTATATCAATATTTCATGTGGTGTTGATTTGGAAGATATTTGGCATGCATATAAAATTATAATATTTGAAAGCCTTAATCTAAGTGTGGAAAGCATGTTAATTAATACTATTCATGATAATGATAGAATTAGGGTCAACAATTTTGATTCATAATTCATAGCCTAGTTTAATATAAACTATATTACACTATCAATGTGTTTGATATTTCTTGTTTATCTAAAAAATTAACTTAAATATAGTCCACAATATATTAGTCTTCATGATTTATCAGACTAGTAAGCTTTACAAAAAACTGGCACCAACAAGGTATTACATATTCCCTCATGTTAATCATTATTATTATTGTTATCCACATCAAGTGCCTCAAAATTATTCTAATCCAATTTGAAAATGTATCAATGTATATTTTTAATCTCCCATTAGGTAGTGTAATCATTAGGTTTCAATTATCATTGGTCCCTTTGACTTGTGCTTAATACCTATGCAATTTTGGGTGTAATGGACTTTAACTTGGTGGTATTTACAAAATATGTGATCATTATATGGTCTAGGAAGTGGTTTGTTGGGTTATAATGGATGGGTGTGAAGGAGATTGATCAAATTATAACTCAATAATATATGAAGAACATCACCCATATATTTTTAAATCTTAGTAAACTTGTTATATGTATTTGGTTTGAATTAAGCAAATGTGGATATGATAGCAACTTGATGAACACTTTCCTTTATATCACTAACTTTTGAAAAGTTTTAAATTTTAAAATTTAGTAGGTTAAGAATCATTTGAATTCAAGGTCCATATTTGAAATCATTTCATGCCAGCAATTTGGATTCTAAATTTTCAATGTGTGTGCATAGATTCAAGAAAGAAGCAAAAATAAATAAATAAACATTATATTGTATTGGTTTAAGTAGCCCACTTGATAAAGATGTTTTTCAGCTCAATAGATCATTTAATGTGGTAATTATTTTGGAGCATCAAGACTAATATCATGTGAGATAATAAATTTTATGTTTATTTGATTCTTAGGCACACTCAAATAGACTAGGAACTATTGATTTAATTCCCATGTTAACTTTGAATTTATTTAAACACTTAGTTAGAACATCAATGTATGCATAGACCCTTGATAAATTAAAATGAACCACTCAATAGCATATTATTTTATAGTGTTTGGAACTTTATTGATAGCGTATCCTCATAAAGGAAGTCTACACATGTAGTTGTGTATGATCTTAGATAGGTGTTTAGGTCACCATTTCCATCATACATTGAAAATTAAGGTTCCAAAAAATTCATAGGTAATGTATATGTTATCAAAAGATAGGGTTATGTCTAGCATCTTTAAATTCAACACTATCTTATCCATTTGGATTTACATGTACTCTCTTTTCTACTTGATCTATTTTATGGAATGGTGCATCTAGGGCGGAGGAGGGAATGGAGAATAGTGATAATCAAAGACCGATATTACATGTGTGAGAATATGAATGAGGTATAAGAGGGGTGAATGAAGTGATAACTTCCACTAATGGCATAGAGGAAGAAAGGTACATAAGGGTATTTATGGTATGTGATGTAGTGTTGGTTGTAGAAATCACTTGGATAAGTGGGGTAGTGGTAGGCCTAATAGTGATAGATGAGAGATCACATGGAGGTATGGCATATCATTTGGGTAATGGGTATCCTAAGAGGGGTATAACCAAGAGCTAATACATAGAGGGGAGGATAAGTATAAAATGGATATACCTTACTAAATGGTGGGAGACTAGCAATAGTGATACTATTGGGATGAGTATTGGTGGTGGATGTAATAATGGTAGGGGATGGATCTATGGTAGAATTATGGGTATAAATAGATGAAAAAGTCACAATAAATTCAAAGTGATATTAACATAAACCACTTAAAAGGCCTATAATCCAATGGGTTGTGTATCAAACACTATGAAAAAATATGCTAGTTGTTTAGGATTTTCTATGTTAGCCAACTAGTAAGTTTATTTGCAAAATATTGATTGTTCACATGAGCATCATGGTCGTAATATTCATTTTTCACATTATGGGAATCAAAATAGAATTTTTTTTAATTAGAATAATAAATTAAATCATTGTGCTTGGTATCTTGGAAAAGTAAACGTGAAGAAGGATGATATTACTTCTAGCTCTATGGTTGAATAGTGTGTGTCCTTTGATGAATATTTTGGAATATGTTGCCTCTAGCCTAAATATATGAGTACTTCATCACTAAAGTATCTCAAAGCTTACATTGAATTTTTTCTTTGTTTGAGATCAAGTCCATGACCGTAAATTCATTCTTTACACCAAGTCCAAATACAATCCTATGCATTATGTACCTCCACTTTACTGTTCACTTAGATTTTTTCATTATTTTGTCTACTGTCATATGATCTATGATTTTTAGTAGTATTTTAGAATTCCTTGGAAGGGTTGTTGTATCATAAAGAGACTTGTTTTCCTATGTTATCCCCAAAAAAATGTATAAATGGTTGAAGACAATATGCAAGTACTCTATAATCATGTATGTAATTTTGTTACTCTTAGCACACCAATTCCAAATGTTTTACTATTGATTATTTCTTTATACTCTATAATAAATGCTAAGAAATTCCTTTTTATAGTAGCGCATAACATTAAATTTCATAAAATGTGTGCTTAGTTGGGTTAGGGTAAGAAAATAAGGGGGCTAGTAGGCCAAATTTTGAATTTAAATTTTATAAAGACAAGGAAAGTCTAGAGTTGTGGGGTTGACCTTGTAACCATGAAAAATAACTCTAGGTTGGAAAATATTTATATCTAGGTATATAATGGGTGTATCTACTTAGATATGCAAATAAGTGTCATAAATGCAAGGCTTGTGATAATATATTAGAGTATGTGTATGATGATAAGGTAAGGGATAAATATGTGAGAATATATGTGTGTAAGGATGAGTAAAGGCTAAAGAAATGAGCCCAATTTTGCACAAAATTATGCCATTTGTTGATATGTACATTTATGAAGACATATACTCAAAATAGACACAAATCTAAATGGAAAATGGAGTTTGTATGAAAATTTCACCATTACTCCATAATTATTAACTAATACACAATAAAATGGATTTGAATGAAATCATGCTCTTGTAGAAGCATTAAAAATTCACCTAGTAAATACGAGAAGGAAATATAAATAATTTAAATTTTAAATTCTATATATTAATTTCACTAGTAATCAAAATGGAATAAGAAAAATATTAATGATACATGGTCAGACACTACCGAAAATGCCAAAATTGGTGAAATTGGCGAATTTACAATATGCAACTTGCCTTAGGGTTTCTTTGTGTGCTGCGAATGGAATTTCCTCCACTGGTGTGTCAAAAGTTGGGGATTTTTCTGCACCGAAGGGTATTTCAATGAGCTCGAATGGTATCTTGAAGGGTTCGTCAGGTGTTATGGCTGCTCCTATGTCAACATTTTCTTCTTCCCTATGCATCTTGAATTATTTTTCTTCAACTCTGGGCACTCCATCGCCATCCATTCACGGAGGAAATATAACGAGATTCACTCACACGGATGGATTTGTCTCCCAAGGGGCTTCAAATCCAGAATGTTCAGGCTTCCAGTAATTTTCTTAATGGGAAGGGGCAGAATGGGTTTAAATGCTCATTCTTGGAGGCTACCAAATCTGGCTCTTACTCTCCAATGGACACATCACAGAAACACAAGAACTTTATGGGCAATAAGAGAAATGTGCAATGCTCAAGTAAACCTGTGTCTCTAAATTTCGATGACACTTTGTTGAAGGAATTGCGCGAAAATGAAGGTTTATTTTCTGAGAATGACTTAATCAGGTGATTTAACCATCATTGGCCCAGTCTTCCAAATCTCCATGATTGGATTACACAAGCATGGCTTTCGCATATGGAGGGAAATATTGAAATTTTCCCTAGCGCTAGGGATTTCTTATTGTGGTATTCGACTGCAAGAGAGACAAGAACACCATTCTTAATTGTGTTTGGATGTGGGAAGAAAATATGCTACAACTAAAATCTTGACATCCATAATTTGATCCATCTACCAAATCATTTTCAGTTTTGCCGATTTAATTCGCATTCCAAATCTCCCCCTTCACTACTAGTTTGAATCATGTTTCGTAGAATTTGGAAATTATTTGGGCATGGATGATAACTCTAAAAAATGTATCCACACAACTTATGCCACGATTTTGGTGGAATTGGACATCTCCAAGGATCTTCCGATAAAAATTATCTTGTGGGCCAATGATCAATGTTGGAAACAGACGCTGGACTATGAAAGTTTAATTTTTAGATGCAAAAAGTGTTACCAAACTGAACACATTGTAGGGGAATTCCCAATAATCAAATCTCAACCAAATAGGGAGGCTTCTTGGTGGAAGGATTATTCCCCCAAACACTATTCTATCATGCACCCTCCCAAATAGAAGATATATCCTTCAAAGATGGAGCTCAAGAAGCAAAAAGTAGAAAAAGATAAGGAAATTCCCCCAAAGCCAAAGGTAAATCAAAAATTACTACAGCCAAGCAATTCATGCTACTTGGAAAGGACAACATGTTCATAGAGGTCCTTGATTTTTGATACCTTAGTAACAGCAACAAAACAACCTATGGAAATGATGAACGATCTCTCCCCACAAGATGCTTTGATGCCCTCAAATGGGTAGGGTTGCAAGGATAAATCTGAAGGAAATTGTCATTCAATCGATCAAAGTTGGATAGAAGTTAAAAGGAGATATATTCCTCCACATCAAATGACCAAGAAGGGGGGAAATGTGGCAACATGATCTAGGTGGTGTGATTCTATTTTGTCTCTTGTTTTTAGGGTAGGAGCTCTATGTTTTGGTTCACTGTAGGCAAAGGCACTGTGAGTAACTATAATAGTCTTTGTTTTGTTCTTTTTCCAATTTGGAATCATTGAATTCACCCATATTAGATGGTTGATGCAATTCTTCTTTTTACTATATCTTACATGGGAGTGAACCCCATGTCCACAACTTCTTACCGATAAAAAAAAAAATGGAATAAGAAAAATATATTTTATTAAAATACCTATATACTAGTATAGATATTTTAATTGCATCTCTCTAAAAGACACCTACATATCACTCTCCATGTTAGATCTATTTTAACTTTTATTGAACAATTAATTTATTTTACATTTTTTTTAAAAAATTTATATAATTTATAGTTACATACTTTTTGAAAAATCGTCATTTATTATTTTAAAAAATAAATTATAAATTGCCAAAAAAATGGTTTATTTTATTAAATTAATTTATAAGTAGATGAAAAGAACATAAAATTATATATGAATTATTGTATATTAGTTTACAATGATTTTAATTACTATATATTAAAAAATAAGTTCTTTTTATTATAAACTTTGACATTTATTACATAGTTTATTTAGTTTCAACTTATTTTAACATTTTAGTGTTTACATTTAAAAATAGATACAACTTCAAAATAAATTTTCTTTCAAGATTAGGATATGAAATACTTTTCCCTTCTACCATTAATCCTATTATTAGATCAAGAAGTCATAAAGACGTCTATAGGGGTAAGTGCACCAATTTGTGACACAATTTTGAGGCCAAATTGGAGAAAAATGAAAAAACATCAATATAGGCCATTTGGTGCACGCCAAAATTGGTGAGTGCCTAATAGAAAAGCCTTTTTAAAACCAAAAGAACACATTCTACCTTCATTTTTTTGTTCACCCACAGCTTGTCTTGGAGGTTTTCAGCTCTGCAACTCATGCATGCCAAATCTCTTCCATTTTTTGCACTCTTAGCTTGCAATTTTTCACGAGGATGCTGCCAACATGTCAAAGACGTCAAAGATTGTGAAGAGGTATATATTTTTATTGTTTTTATTTCAAATTTTATTTAGAATGTAGATTGAAATAGGTTTTTTTAATAAAAAAATTGTTCTAATTCTTAGGGAATGAATCTCCACCTCCAAACATTGAGAATTCACAATCACCCCCTCACGAAGAGCCTCCTATACAAGAACATCCTGAAACCCCTCCATCAATTCATAGGAATCCTCAAGGAACACAAAAGAATATCCTAAATAAAATTGAAAACAATAAAAGAGACATTGAACGATTAATTGGAAGATTAACTAAGCATGCTAAAACTCACCCTTATAGGAGAGGGATTGTTGAATAGTTGAAGTCAATTGTATCTCATGTAGGATAAATGAGCAAGAAAATAATTTTTTGGTCAAATAAGAGGCATGAGATGAGACAATTTTATGCTAGTGGTTTGTCATATGCAGATGTGAAAAAACAAAAAAATAGCAAAACCGACTTGTGTGCCTTATTTACAGACCCAAGAACCAATGCACCTTTGTCTCATGCATGCAGAAGGTTCCCCATCCATTGGTGCCACCATGAGTTGATTAAAAATAAATTTTGGGAGTAGTGGTGGATGGTATTTGACCAACTTCCATGCAATAACCATGAGGTACCACAATAATTTTTGAGGAAACTCTATTGTGAGTTTGTCCTCAATAAGATGCCAAATTATTTTGACATCTTAGACTTTCAGGGTAGAGGTGGAGGCTCCACACATGATAGACCTGTTGCACGACGTAATCCACAGTTGGAACCAAGACCCTTGACCAAACCCATGGTGGAGCATGTCTTTGTTCCTTCCATTGTTAAGGATGGTGTAGAGGTGAACACGCTAGACTCGATTAGCTCGCTCACCTAGACCATTATACAGTGTGTCAGGCCTCTAGTAGAGCCTAAAGTGGAGGAGACATGTAGGCCTCGAACTCCACCCCACCATTGTGGTGCTTGTGGTGTTGTTTGAACGTTTAATTATCAGAGTGCTTGGGATATAGCTACACAACCTACATCAGTTGCAGATGTGATGGCTTTCACAGATGATTTGTTGAATAATACATTTGGCATTGACACTTAGGTAAAATTCAGCAAGTTCATTTAATTTTTTTATTAAATTATATTTTGAAATTTAAGAATAGCTAAATTAGTAGAATATAGATATGATGAAATTTTAGGGTCAGAGTGTTCATGAGACATTCTCCATTCCTGTAGACCCTTATTTGTTCTTGATGTTGAGTCCACAGGTATGTAACTAGTATTAAAGATATTATTAATGCATTTGAACAGTTGAATGTTATATTTGAATGTCTGTCTCATAACATGATTTGGATTTCAAATAGTTTCCTAGTGGACCTTCGACCTCCACACCTCACAATTCATGTCCTCAAAAAACTTTCACTCAAATAACCTTTATTCATTAATGGTGTTGTAAAACAATGTTAGCTAGTTTTCATAATTTTGCGTATACAAATCTAAAAAATTGATAAGAAACACAAACATTGGTTGGTCTTGTGAGATCCTAAATATATTTACCAGTCAACATCCATCTCATTCTTCCATTCCTTTCATCATGCATTTTTTAACCATTTTATATCACATTGTTATCCTCACTTCATTCATATGAACTTCATTGTGGCATCATCACTATGTTGACAACATGCCCTCATTAACATTAGTTCATCAACATATGCAATATGAATCTCAATGAGCACTAAAATTTGGCATTTTCAAGAGTTTGGACTATCCCAGTGGACTTAGTACTTTCACCATTTTGTGATCTATAAGCACTATACTGTAGTGTCAACTGAGGCCAACCATTTACTCTTTCATTTATGACAGTTTTAAAGGGACTACCTAAAATTTTGTATATTAATATTAGATATGTTGTTTCATTTATAGTTGTTGACATCAGACAGCCCTGGTGATGTTGGTGGCATGATGGACCATGGAGTTGTTGCAGCAATAACCAGTTATGATCTATTGAGAGAGGTATGCAATAGATTAGTCAATTTGACATTATATTTGCTCTTTTATGGTCTATTATAGAAAATTTCCATGATACTTTTATGTAGTAAAATTTATATCTTGATGGTTGCTACAGGTGGTTGTCACTCCAGATCGTGGATGTGGTAATACTATAAATGTGCATGATGACTATATGTATGTGGTAAGTGATTATATTTTAGTATATGTCATTCCATAATTCAATTTTTATGTATTAACATCTTTACTTTTTATTGTATCAATTGAAGGTCCAGAGTGAAGAGAGGAGAACTAGTGAGCGTGTTTGAAATACTAGAGAACCAACAAGCACTCCATCTAGCCAAATTTTGAAGGCAGCACGAGATCTATTTCCTTCCCCTAGAGGGAAATGACTATGTATTAGGATCATTTTTTGTATGCCTATGTGGCATTTTGGAACATATGTTTTGTACTATCGATAAATATGTGACATTTTATGTCCATATGGCTCTTTTGTACTAAGCTAGTATGGATTTTTTGGATATATTGTAACAATTTATCAATATATATCACTATATATTCGTACAATTTTTTGACTAAAGAAAAATTTATTTTGTTATTGTCATTCTTGAATAATGTTATCATATGTATTATGTCAATTGTAGGCGTGAATGTTGTAGGCATTGATTGTTTTTACATCTAATGCTTAATTAATTACTGTCGATTGCTTAATAAGCTTCATCTAATGTGTATTGTGTAAATAAGCTCCATTCTTGGTGGTTTGTATCCTTTGCAATGCTTTAATTACTTGTGCCTCACTTACTCACATGTATGCTTCACTTATTCATGTTTATACTTCACATATATTGTGTGTATTCACATGTATTCTTCATGCTTCCAATGTATAGTTCATGTGTTCATGTGTACATCATCGTGAGTCCCCATTTCTATGAGGCATACATTGCCCCTACCTTGTCAACCCTATTGAATTGGAAAGCTAGTGAGCAGTGTATGCCTCATAGAAATGGGGACTCACAGTGATTTACGCTTGCCAATTCAGTAGGGTTGACAAGGTAGAGGTAGTGTATGCCTCATATAAATGATGGAAGGAGTTCTAGGGTTTATAAAAGAGCAAGAAAATATGCCTTTCTACAATATAAGACATTGTTTCATATTTTATCATGAATCCACATGCTTTTCCTTCAATACAACTTTAAATGTAAACCATAAAACATTACAACTAACTTTAAATGAAATATACACATTTAATTGAGGCAGGATGCAGTCAGCGCCCAATCCTTGACGTGCAGCCCAATAAAATTCAGCGGTCTGTTTTTAACATAAAACAAAAATAAAATTATAAAATAAAATTTGTTATTTTAAATTTATTTTATTATTATTATATTTTGTAATAATAAAATATGATTTTTAAATATTTTATTATTATATTGTATAATAATAATAAAAATAGGTTTAATAATAATATTTAATTTTATTATTATATATTATAATAATAAAATATGTTATAGTATTATTTTATTATTATATTATATAATTTTAAAATATTAATATTTAATATTGTACAAATTCATCCCATGTAGATTAAACAAGTATGCATATATATATTTATATATATATATATATATATGTATTTAAATTTATTTTTTTATGGCATGAGTTAAGTCAGATTGAACAAATTAAAAAAGTGATGACTTTAATTAAATTATTGTTTCCTTTAAAAACGTATTCTTATAGGGGAGTTAGTTTGGATATTAAATAATATGTTTTCAACAAGTAGATTGTTTTAAAAGATTACATTTAAATAAGGAGACAATAATTATTTTTACATCGTTGAATCTTGATTTATTTGATAAACTGGTTAATTTATCATTTATTTAAATACAAGTGGGGAAATAAAATAATTAGTATTAATTCCTCTCTTATTTGAAATGACGTATTTAATTCAGTTTTTCTAATGTAATAGAGTACTGAATGTTAGTGAGGAAATGGATTTAGTGAATCCAAAGTAGATTTAATTCTCACCTTGATTATGAATTGTTCCTATTATCGTTTGGGAAATGTGGGTCATAGCTTTTGACAAGTCTTCCAGTTAAGTTTTCAAGTTTGTAGGTTATCGTATTGTGTTAGTCAACCCTTGGAGTGCCTTGGGTAGTGCATCTAACCAGTTTGTCACCCAGTTACCATGAACGGGGATGTGTTGACTGTATGTCATGGTTATGGATGTGATATCCTTATGTTGCACTTATGTACCCTTGGGTTGTGGAGTTGTTCCATGTGTCATCTTAGAGAAGTGGCTTGTAACGAGGGCCAACACACAAAGTGGTGCAAGGATAACTCATTGCAAGTTAATCCAGTGATAACTTAATTAACTGATTAGAGTATCATGTAGTATCAAATACTTAATAAGATAATTATGCCTCGCTCAGGAACACAAGGGCTTGTTAAGACTTGGGTTGAGACAAAAAGGCTTGGAATGGCAAGATCGTTATCTTGTCTCTACGAAAGATAATTGATTCTGCATTGGATTACATGAGGGGCCGGAAGTCGTTAGAGGTTACCAGGATAACCCGAGATGGGGTTCGGGGCCTAGGAAGACTCACTAGGATAACCTATGTAACATTGTGATGACACTTCTCCTAATTCAACAGTATGTTTGCATCAGTGATGCAATTGATTATGTAATTTTGGAAGCATTGTAACCATTGTGTTAAGTGATGTCATTGTATTTATTTCAGTTCAGTTGTGTTAGCCTATGTCTAGAGGTAGATGTTCTTGGCTAGAAATCCTTATTACTATCTCCTACCATGGGGGGTGGACCTTTGGGTTCTACTTGGTTGGGTGGAACGTGCACCTTACTCCGTTGGGTTTTCCTTCTTGATCGTGTGGACGAGACTTCCAGTTGGAGAGCTCGTATGATCTAGTTTTGTTTCATGCCTTGTTTATTTTAGTTATTCTTGTGATATATTACCCCTCATTTGTTATCGAGGTGGAAGTTGTAATTGTAACCTTATTATTGGACTTGCCTCATTCGAGGACTGAGAGTTGTAACCATATTGTTTAATTATGAATAATGAAATTGAAAGTTATATCTTATGCTTGTTGTAAATTATCTTAATTGGAATGTATGTGTTTATTTCTTAATTAAATAATTGGCATGGTTCAAATTCATGTTTTTTGTGGAGGTTTTATATAACCTTTGTCTCATAACCTTAGAGGTTGTTGGCATTAGTTAGTGAACTTGCTTATTAATTGTACTAAAACAAAAATTAAAAAATAGTCTGTTTAAGTAGTTGTTTGCAACTTCCTCTAGGGTTGTGTGGTGGGGTGTTACACCTCGGTTGTTCTTTGTTGTGCGAACGATGTTGTTTCCCCTTTTATGCTTTAGTTTCTGTTGTACTTTGACTATGTACCTAGTTTCAATTAACCACTATTTTATCGTGATGTATCTTGATGTGATGATACTATATTTTGATATTATTATGGCATGTGTTGAATTAGCATAAGCGGATATTCAAATTTATGATGTTTTATATTTTTGATCATGGTGCTATGTTAGATGCATCAGTTAGTACTATTGTATTGGTGAAGAGGACGGTATCGCATCACTCGCTTGTGAGTGCCCTGCGATTCCGTGATTTCCTCTTCACGGTGTGCCTTGTTTATGACATATTATTGCATGTGGATATACTCTTTGTTCTCAAGTTGATAGGTATAGGACATCGACTCCACCTAGTTTCATAGGTTTGAGCGTGTCCATTGCCCAACAACATTCGATTAGGAGATAGTAGCTAGGATTTATGTGCCAATTTGTCACCCTAGTCGTAGTGTGTCATCGGGTTTTAGTCTGGTTAAGTTGTTTTAATGTCGTTCTTTTGGTTTTGATTTCAGTTTATATTGAAAATTTGAAAAAGGTTTAAATATATGCTTTGGTAGTTGAACTGTCACTTAACTTTATCTGGTTTATGTTGGAATGTAATTTATTTTATTATTAATTTAATTTAATCAATAAATAATTTAATCGTTGATTAAATCTATTTTATTAATTAATTAAATTTATGATGTTGAGATAAGTTAAGTTTTCATTTTGAAGTTATTGTTATATTGGTTGAAAATGAAAATTAAAGAAAATGTTTTAAAAGTTCATTTTAGGAAATTTGAATTCAAAAATTGGAAAATTGAGATATTTGTTATTCTGTTTTTGAAAATTTATGAGGGTTGCATGGCGGGGCATTACACATGGTATCAGAGCCTAGGTTTAAACACTAGGTACTATGGGATTATGATGGACCCTTTAAGCTTTTAGTTGTTTAGGTTTTTGAGTTGTGTATCTTGCATAATGCCTTGATGTGTCTGTGTAGGAATATGCCTCCCAGACGCAAAAGAGGTAGAGGGCGTGGTCATGGCCATATAGGCAGTCGTGGAGAGAGTCAACATGACTCTCCTCCTCTAATTCCTCTTATCCCAAATTAGGAGGAACATCAGGCATCCCAAAATGCACCAGGGATCAGTGATTGTCAACAGGATCCAGTAGGGATTGAGGCTACGCATAGAGCGTTTGAGGAGGCTTTGGCACTCCTTGGTCCGAGGCAGGTGGAGGTTCAGGTTAATCTAGTTGTGTGGGAAGTTCTACCCCAATATGAGTCACACATGAGGGACCTACTCAAGGAACATCCTCCATTATATGATGGATCAGGTACTGGTTTAGAGGCCGAGACTTGGCTAATAGACCTGGATAGGTGTTTTGCCATGCATCCAGATGGCAATAACACCAAAGCTCGTTATGTTATCATGCAACTAAGAGGGTTCGCATCCACTTGGTGGAGACTAGAGGAGCAGAAGCTCCATATTGACATTCACTCAGTATCTTGGGAGATCTTCCTAGAGAGGTTCAAGGCTCGATTCTTATCTAAGTATTGGCGTCAGCATAGAGGTGATGAGTTTCATGCCTTGTGCCAGATGGCCTTATCTGTTGAGCAATATGAGCGACGCTTTTATGAGCTCAAACAATATGCAGGGATTGGTGATGATGAGAGTATTTTGGTACACCATTTTGTCAGGGGCTTAAATGCTCATCTCAGTGGTGGTGTGAGGTTTTTTGAACCCAAAACCATGGAGGTGGTAGTAGAGAAAGCACGCCTTATTGAGGAGAATCTGACCATGGCACTAGGAGGTCACATGAGTGTACCTATTGGCAGTAGTTCAGTGGCAAGATCTAGTGCTAGAGGAGGGCAGCCTCAGGGAGGTGTACCTCCTAGGTCTCAGCAGGGGCCATCTCAGGGTGGTCAGCAGTAGCAACAACAACAGGTATTGCAAGGGAAACGTAAAGGTTTCGAGCAGAGGCAGGGGGACAGAAATTGGAGGCGTGTGAAATGCTTCAGCTATGATCAGCTGGCTCAGAGTTCTCAGTCTACTTTCAGGGGTAGTGCACAGCATTCTAGCGCACCATCTGGGAGTAGAGGTTATGGAAGAGGTACAGGGTGTTTTTCTTGTGGCCAACAGGGTCACATAGCTAGAATGTGTCCCAACAAGGGCACATCTAGGTTTTCTCAGGGACCAACAACATCTGAGTCGACAGTTGGTGATGCAGGTAGAGGGCATCAGGTTTTTGTAGCGGTTGATAACTGTCAAGCAGAGCATCAGGGCACTGTCATCAAGTCATTTGGTATGTTGATGGGTAACCCAGTTACCATCTTATTTGATTTAGGAGCATCAGACTCCTTCATTTAGACATTAGTCGTGTCGCGATGTAGACTAGGTGTGGTAAGGCAAGTCGATAGGTGGCAGGTAGAGTTAGCTTTGGGTGTGAAAGTTGCATTGCATTCCCTTGTGCCAGAGTGTAGATTGGAGCTTGGACCTCTCTAGACTACGATGGACCTTTGATTTATTCCCTTGGGTTCTTATGACATAGTCATAGGGATGGATTGGTTGGAGGCACATAGTGCGGTCATGGATTGTCGACGCAAGTCGATTTGATGCATTGAGGCATCTGGTAGAGAGGTAGAGATAGTGGGAGTTCAGAGGCTGATTTCTTTGAGGTTCATCTCAGCTATGCAGTTGAGAAGGTGTGTGCGTCAGGGTTGCCAGTTGTTTGTTGTCATAGTGGATGACTTGGATCTAGGTGGTGGAGAAGAGAAATTTTCTCTTAATAGTCACCCCATTCTTTAGGAGTATTCTTATGTCTTTCCAGATGAGATTCTAGGGATTCCACCTCAAAGGGACATAGACTTCAAGATTGACCTCATACCTAGATCAGAACCCATTTCTCAAGCTCCCTATTGTATGACCACCCAGGAGCTGAAAGAGCTTCGTTTACAACTTGAGGATTTGTTAGAGAAGGGCTTCATTCACCCTATTGTTTCACCATGGGGAGCACCAATCATCTTCGTGAAGAAGAAGGATGGTTCACTTCGGTTATGTATTGATTACCAACAATTGAACAAAGTGACCATCAAGAACCGATATCCGCTTCCTAGGATCGATGATCTATTTGATCAGATCAAGGGTGCCACCATCTTTTCGAAGATTGATCTTAAGTCAAGATATCATTAGCTTTGGATCTTTGACTCAGATGTCCATAAGATAGCGTTTTGAACGTGGTATGGCCACTACGAGTTCATAGTAGTAACATTTGGGTTGATGAATACACCCTCTGTGTTCATGAGTCTGATGAACGGTGTACTTCGTACATACCTAGACAGGTTTGTCCTTGTGTTTCTTGATGACATTCTGATATATTTCAAGACAATGGTAGATCATGAGGAACATTTACGGTAGGTATTGCAGTGCTTACAAGATAATCAGTTGTTTGCTAACCTATCGAAGTGTGAATTATTCAAGTCTGAGGTTCAGTATCTTGGGCATGCAATCTCTGGGAAGGGTATTTCAGTGGATCCTGCAAAGATCCAAGCGATCTCAGATTGACCTGCACCCACGAATGTGGCAAAGATACATAGCTTTATGAGGCTAGCGGGTTATTACAGATGCTTTGTGCAGGGTTTTTCAAGGATAGGGTATCCTATCACTACCCTTCAGAGGAAAAGGAAGAGGTTTGAGTGGTCAGAGAAGTGTGAGGCACCGTTTCAGGATCTAAAGGAGAAGTTGACTAGTGCACCGATACTAGCAATACCGGATCCGACTGGGGACTTTTTAGTTTGTACAGATGCATCCTTGGAGGGTCTAGGTGCAGTGTTGATATAGGAAGGTCGAGTCATTACATATGAGTCATGGAAACTCAAGGATCATGAGTTGAACTACCCCACACATGATCTTGAGTTAGCAGCAGTTTTTCATGCATTGACGAGATGGAGGCATTTCCTTCTTGGCCATAGGTTTGAGTTGCACAGTGATCATAGGAGTCTTCAGTATATCTTCATGTAGCCCAACCTTAATGCTAGGCAGAGGCATTGGATGGAGTTTCTCTGTGAATATGACTTCAAGGTGAAGTATATCCAGGGAAAGGAGAATGTCGTAGTGGATGCACTCAGTAGATGGAGACATGAGATATCCGAGTTGACTCTAGTTGTGGATTTGCGGATTTGGATTCTTTCTACCCTTCCAGCAGATAGTTGGTACCAGGAGGTTAGGACAATGATAGAGGCAGGTAGACCTCTTGAGGGTAGACATTCAGGATATTCTCTAAATTCAGATGAGTTATTGAGACACACGGGATGCATATATGTTCCTTCATCAGATAGTCTTCACACCTTGGTCATGACTGAGGCACATCATGCACCTTATTCGGCCCATCCTGGGGTGAAGAAGATGCATGCAGATTTGCGTCAGTTGTATTTTTGGCCAGAGATGAAGCAGGATATCGCAGATTATGTGTCATGATGTCTAGAGTGTCAACGAGTTAAGGCTGAACATCAGCATCCAGAAGGGCTCTTGCCACCGCATTTGGTACCAGAGTGGAAGTAGGATATAATATCATTGGATTTCATTGTTGGTTTACCCAACTCTTCGAGACGACATGATGCGATTATGGTGACAGTTGATAGGTTGACAAAGGTGGCACACTTCTCACCTATGCACTCATCCTATACCGTGTCATCCATAGCTAGAGTGTTCATAGAGGACATAGTGAGGTTACATGGCATTCTACATTGGATTATTTTTGATAGGGATCTAGTGTTTACCTCAACTCTTTGGACATCATTATAGCATGCGATGGGGACACAGTTGAACTTCAATTCAGCTTATCACCCAGAGATAGATGGACAGACCGAGAGGGTCAATCAAATCCTTGAGGATATGTTACGTATGTATGTGATGGACCAGTAGACACGATGGGAGGATTATTTCTATTTGGTAGAGTTTTCTTATAATAATGGTTTCCAAAGTTCCATTGGCATGCCTCCATTCTAGGCATTGTATGGGAGACCATGTCATACTCCCTTGAGTTGGGATCGACTGGAGGACAGGATAGTGTTGGGTCCTAAGATGTTGCTAGATATGGAGCAGTAGGTGGATAGGATTAGAGAGCACTTGGTGGCAACATAGGATAGGCAAAAGAAGTATGTGGATGTGCATGGAGTGGATCATCAGTTTGTTGTAGGCGATAGATTCTTCTTGTGGGTGCGTTTGCGAAATAGTCCCATCTGTTATGGGAAGGGCTCTAAGTTGGCGCCTCACTTTTTCAAACCTTTTGAGATACTCGAGAAGATTGGTCCAGTTGCTTACCGTCTTGCTTTACTGCCCAGTCTCTCACATTCATGATGTGTTTCATGTTTTAGTTCTTCGGCCGTACCATCCAGACATTTCTCATGTCCTTGATTGGAATGCATTGCAAGTAGAGGACGGGCAGCTGGCTTTAGAGCCCATGGTCGTAATGGAGCACAAAATGCTCGCTCTTCGAGGGCGAGATATTGATCAGGTTAGGGTCCAGTGGGATCCTAGGGATGAAACATCATCCACATGGGAAGATGCAGCTAGAATGAGGGAGCTTTATCCCTATTTGTTTGCAAGACTCCAAGAGTAAGCCTGACCCTAGGGGGGGAGGATGTAATACCCCTCTGTTGTGCGAACGATGTTGTTTCCCCTTTTATGCTTTAGTTTTTGTTGTACTTTGACTATGTACCTAGTTTCAATTAACCACTATTTTATCGTGATGTATCTTGATGTGATGATACTATGTTTTGATGTTATTATTATGGCATGTGTTGAATTAGCATAATTGGATATTCAAATATATGATGTTTTATGTTTTTGATCATGGTGCTATGTTAGATGCGTCAGTTAGTACTACTGTATTGGTGAAGAGGACGGTATCACATCACTCATTTGCGAGAGCCCTACGATTCTGTGATTTCCTCTTCACGGTGTGCCTTTTTTATGACATATTATTGCATGTGGATATACTCTTTCTTCGTAGGTTGACAGGTACAGGACATCGACTCCACTTGGTTTCACAGGTTTGAGCGTGTCCATTGCCCAATGACATTCGATTGGGAGATAGTATCTAGGATTTTTGTGCCAATTCGTCACCCTAGTCGTAGTGTGTCGTCGGGTTTTAGTCTGGTTAAGTTGTTTAATGTCGTTCTTTTGGTTTTGATTTTAGTTTATATTGAAAATTTGAAAAAGGTTAAAATATATGCTTTGGTAATTGAACTGTCGCTTAACTTTATCTAGTTTATGTTGGAATGTAATTTATTTTATTATTAATTTAATTTAATTAATAAATAATTTAATCGTTGATTAAATCTATTTTCTTAATTTAATTTAATTAATAAATAATTTAATCATTGATTAAATCTATTTTATTTATTAATTAAATTTATGATGTTGAGATAAGTTAAGTTTTCATTTTGAAGTTATTGTTATATTGGTTGAAAATGAAAATTAAAGAAAATGTTTTAAAAGTTCATTTTAGGAAATTTGAATTCAAAAGTTGGAAAATTGAGATATTTGTTATTCTATTTTTGAAAATTTATGAGGGTTGTGTGGTGGGGTGTTAAAATATATTAAGGAATATACATGTTTGCATGTATTCATTTCTCATAATTTTTGTATATCAAAAAATGCATTGTCAATAATAAATATTACAATAGTGATGAAAGAACATATTGAAAATCCTCCCATTTCTCAACACTTGTAGCAATACATGCAAGGAAATAATCATCCCATTTGTAGCCCAGATCATGAAGTATATTGTACAAGAAGAAACAAAAGGAGTTGTTGCCCAATTTTTTCCTCCAATCCTCAAGTGGCCCAATTATTTCCATTCCAAAATTATTTAAAAAATGTGCATCCCTTGCTCCCTTGGAAACACATGGGTAGTAGCCTTTCTATGGTTGTGTACTCTCACCAGAATTTGGTCCATAAAAAACCTGCAAAATCCTAACAATTTCAGACATGGACTCACATAAAAATCATTAAAATACCAATAACTAAATAATGTCAGACATACACCTTCTAACCAAATCTATTATCACCTTCATGCATGCTATAAGTAAATTAATTGAAGGTCCTACAATGGTGATGTGGCCCATCTTTCACTACTTTCTCTTACCACTGAACACTTGCACCAGCAATCGATGTTGTTCTTTTCTTAAGTTGACAATATTAATTATAACCTATAGTCACAAATGTACCAGTGACAATCCTAAATGCATATAACATCAAACACTAGTAGAGAATAGAAACTTAAAGGTAGTCAATAGAGAGTAACATATAATTATCATTTTGCAAATTAACAATAATGCAATTTTGCAAACCCTTCTACAATCAAACTTAAATGCTTCAAAGAAAGCAGTGATAAATAACATGACTTTACAAACTCAATGTGTATGTACTTACAAATCAATCTACAAAACCATCTAGATATAATCTACTGTTTATTGTGTCAAGTATTGCCTCATGGTCAAACTCACACACTTTCCACAAGTTCTTGTTCGCAGGTCTACCCTTGTATTTGATCAAATGATCATTGGTTACGACTACAAGGTTCGAGTAGTGGAGAATCTTTTGATGTGTGTCGAAGTCCTCAAACAACCAAACTGTAGCATTCTTAACTGGGTACCTTCTAAGCCATGTTCCAGTAAAAAACCCTGAACCTATAGGATATTCTATGTTTTCTCCATCTATAACTGGGGCCTCCAATTTCTTTTTGTCCTTGATACAACAACATAGGTAATAATTTGTACCGTCTTCATTGTCTTCATCTACAATCACTGCATAAACATGTCTTGCATTGATATGTTCATCTTGTTAGATGTATTTAATGAAAATAAAAATAAAAATTGAAAGTAAGATATATTACCTGGTTCTAGTAGGTCCAATACATGATCAAATTTAATGGATGGTTGCATCTTTGTGATTTGTAGAGCCATCAGGAGTTGATAAGTGTCAAGTGGGGTTAGACTTCATACAGACCATCCATCAACCCACTCTGTTGACTCACAATCATTTCATGCTTGAACTTTACATGCAAAAAAAAAGCATGTCATCTTCCATGTATGGATAGTCCATGTACCTGCATTGGAGCTTCTAAAAGAGTGTAGCTCGCTCGATCCTGTTAGTGTACAACAATCCTCATATTTTGCAATGTTAGTATCATCTAATAAATGGAAAAATCTATGAACTAAAGAATTACCTTCACTACCTGGACCCATTGCATGGTTGCACCACTCGACAATTGATCTTGCATCTACTAACTTTACATTGTCTTTTTACTTTAACTCTTCTTGTGCTAAGGCTCTTTTGATACATGCAGCTACTCCATCATGCTCTCCCTTTCCATGCTCAGCCTATGAGAAGTTCTACATATGGGGAACACCACTAATCCTATGCATCCTACTCAACCAATAAAACATTCTAGAGTTCTTGAATTGCGATGTAAAGTTATTTGACCATATGATATGTTGACTGAATGATATGCCCCTACTAGTCAGATTAGCATAGAACATATGAAATAAACTTTGCACAAACTCTATAAAATGTGTATGATCATCACTGATGTAAAATTGATACTCCCTCCATACTTTCTTGTTATCTGTGATACTATCATTTGCATGAATGAATGCTATATGCACAAATATAGCAATATGTGTGGAGTTGTAGTACTATGATTGTACCTCATTCTATGCCTATAGTGTGTAGTTTTTCATGAAGTCGACAACTAAAATGATGATATGAAGTAGAAATGTGTCATTGCATAACTTGAACTAAGTCCAACCATTGAGCTCTATGTGTATTCCTTGCATACTCATAGACCATTCATGAAAAATTCCCATAAACTAATACATTGGAATCTTATCACTGACCAATTCACACTTCTTTTCTTCTTTCCCATCTTTTAGAGTCCTGTAGGCCACTATCTTGTATTTTCCAAATTCCACAATTCCATCTCAAATTGTGTGTGTACTATCCATGTGTTGACAAATTGGAAAATGTTGCATGCCACCACAATGATCACATGTTCCATCCAAACATGACTTCTTGTAAAAAAATTTACCATCCACTCTTTAAAATAAAATGGAAGATAAGAATTCCCTTGAGGATTTAGGTGGAGGCCTTATGTTACATTCCTACAAAACATTTTCAGTATGCATATCTACACATATACATCGATAAAAATCATAATGGTTAGAAAAATCAATATGTACTCTACAACAACAAGTAGTGTGTGTGTGTGTGATTTATTTTGACATAAAAAGGCTTTAGCATTTCAAAATACCTTTGACATATTTTAATTTCAGGAAACTTTCGTACAAAATCAGCAAAAAATTGGGTTTGAGTGGTATCTAAATAATGCTTTGGATGTGGCTCATGAATTTTAATACTAATTCTCCTTCTTACAACATATCTTTGATTGGGAGATTTCCTTATGTTATCTTTCCAATAATCTACTATTATAGATCTCGAGGCTTGAGCAATTATGTTATCTTTCTGTGGCACTAGTCTACCCGAGAATGCCCATAACTCATTGTTATTTGGATCCTCCACTCTTTCACATCTTCCTTTGGCTCTCATTAGAGATGATCTAATTATTTTCAAAGACTTACTTGTCTTTGTAAGGTTCATTGTGTTCCTTGTTTGACTGCTTAACAGTGTTTTTGTCATAACACGTTGTGTGGCACAACTATCCTTCATGTGTGAGGTAGAACCCACGCTCTTGTATGCACTCATCATGTTCTTTACAATGGAATTTTCACTTGATTCATTAAAAACTCTTAGCCCAAGAGCCTTCATGGTGGACGTAAATTTGAGTTGCCTCGTCATTTCAACAAATAGTTGGCATCTTCCACCCTCACTTAGCTTCACAAAAAATAAACTCCATATCCTCTATGCATATCTTTGACATGAACGTTCTAGAATATTATTAGGCATCCATTTCAAAACATTAGAATCAATATCAATAAAAAATGTAGGTTTTCTATGCAAAACTCTAGGAGGAATTATCAAATGTAAATTTGTGTCAACATTAGAAATGTCAACAACATTGGGGATAGATTGTGTACCTTCAATCAGAGGTGCAATTGATGTCATACCTTGAGATTGACATGTAAACGATGTTGTACCTCCAACTTGAGATGTCATTTGTGGAGTTCCTTCAAATAGAGATGTGTTTGTTGATGTACTTTCAAAACACAATGTTGTTGATGGTGTGTCTTCAATTGGAGATGTGATTTCTAATGTACTTGGAAAACCACATGTTGTTGTTGGTGTGTCTTCAGCTAGTGATTTGCATTGAAATTCACTTATGGTTGATGATGTGCCCCCAACTTTGGTATCCATTCGTGTCCTTCCATGAAATTTCTTCATTCATGCCCTTTGTTTTGCCAATTGGACATCTCTCTTAGATTGCACAATAATTTATGGTTGTATGGGTTGCAATTCCTTTGCTTCGTGAGCTACATTTTTTTATTCTCTTCTCCTTGAATTTTTAACTACACATTCTTCCAATGTTAGAGCCTTTGGTTGTTTCCTTGGCATGACATTGAATGCTACATGTTCACAAACATGCATAGAACAAAATTAAGTAATGCATTTTATGAAACATATTGATATCTCTAATTACATTGCATTTTATGAAACACACCAAAGCATTTTATGAAAGAAGGCAATGAGCTGTTTGGAATCATCAAACATGTCTATAATACAACATTTTTCATACATACATCTACCTCCATACCACAAGAAAAGTGAGTAATGCATAAATTTTCAAACATATCCATATTGTTGATTACATTGCATTTTATGAAACACACCAAGCATTTTATGAAACATATTGATGTTGTTGATTACATTGCATTGCATATCTTTAAAAATCAGAGCATTACTTTACATTTCATAACTAATGTGACTTATCAAATATTACATATCTTATCAAACATTGTTGTCCCCAACCTAGGGTTTATAGTGAGCTTCAAAAAACCCATAACTTTTGATACGTCTAGTGAAAATATATGAAACTTGGTACTAATTTTTTGTATGCCTATATGCATGTGTTGAAAAAAGGAGGGTTGCTAAATCATCATTTTGTGTGAGTTATTGAGGAAAGTTTGTTTCTTTTTTCAACTATACTGTGTAAAACCTAGTACTTTGAAGGATTTGTACAAAAATTGCTTCATGTAAGCGTTGATCAATGTTAAGACTTGGGTTTGAGGGGAGTATTTGCAATGTGGATAAGTGCTTGGGATTAAAGAAGTGTCAAACCCATGGTATAATTTGTTTCCACCTTTGAAAACTAGAGAATCTTGTGTTTATTGTTGTCAAAACCACATTGTGATTGTCAACGAAGTCATGAAGAAGATGAATTCAAAGAAGGGTTTGTGATGCTATATCTTGGAATTATTCACTATTTCTTTGGCAATGAGGTAACTTAGAAAGACAATAAGAATTTTCAATTGCAAAAATTTTTCCCTTTTTTTAATTTCTTAGAAAGGTAAGTGGTATGAATGAATGGAAACTTGCATTAACAACTATGTGAAGTCACTTGAATTTATCTAAGCACATGATGAATTTAATTTTTTTATGCAAGAAAAAAATTAATGGAAACTTGCATTAACATTGATGAAAGCTCTTAGGTTTTACAAATGAGTTGAAAATAAAATTTTCCCACAACCATCACTAATAATGAATTTGAATCTATTATGTCATGTTTTCCATTTTATATCTTCAATCTCCTAAAAATTAAAATTTTACATGCAACATCCATAAAATTTGATGTTGAATTTTATGTGTAACAATGAAGATTAATAAAATCATCAAATGAATGGTCTAAAAATTGTCAAAACAAAATAGAAAAAACTCAATATAAACATCTACCTAAAATGAAATAGAGTGAATTCCACTAGCCATGTTGGAAATGGACTACTATAAGCAATGAAAATAGTATTCATAAGAAAATTTGTGTTAAGTTGATGTTGTTTATATAAGTTTAAACATAAATTCATCTAAATTATGTCATGTTTTTCATTTTTTTCTTCAAACTCATAAAAATTAAACTTTTTTATGAAACTCCCATCTAATTCAATGTTGAATTCTATGTCCAATTGTTATGATTAATAAAATCATTAAAGGAATTTAGTTTATATTGTCAAAAACAAACAAATATACTAAATATAAACATAAATCAATATTTCCAAAATGGATATATTACCTGAGATAATGTAAAATGAAGTAGAAACCTCAAAATGTCTTCTTCTACATTGTCTAGCATGCAAATTGGTGGTAAAATACCGATGGATCAAGCATAGATTGGTATAATAGGTCATCAACTACATAAAAAAGGCATTTCTAAGTTAGGTAAAGCATTGAACCAGACAAATGTAGAAGCATGTGGGCCTAAATCATGGGGTCAACCCCTATTTTACTGTTTCAATTTAAAACACATTTGGTGCTCACCAAATTTGGAGAGCGCCAAATTTGGCACACGCCAAATTTGGCAAGCACTAGATGTGTTGCTTTGAAATGTTCACCTTGCATAGAGAGGAAGGGAATGATACTTGAGATAAAGAGAGAGGTGATAGGAGTGAGAGAGATTAGTCTAGGTAGCGTGGTAGGGACTAATACCTAAGAGCAATAGAGACTTGAGAGGGATAGAGAGTTATCTAGTTAGAGTGGGGAGAAATACTTAACAATGAGAGAGGGGTTGGGAGGGATGAGACCTGAGAGATACAAAAAGACCAAAGGGTGAGAGAGAGAGGGAGTGTTGGAGAGGGGGTTGGAGTGAAATATATTTGTCTAGGTAGGGTGGGAGGTAGGTAAGACCTGACAAAGAGGGAGTGTGAGAGAAGGCATTGAAGTGAGATAGATTAGTCTAGGTAGTGTGGGAGGGAGTGAGACCTGAGAGAGAGAGAGAGAGAGAGAGAGAGAGAGAAAATTGAGAGGGAGATAAAGTTATTCAATTAGGGTGGGAGGGAAGACCTGAGAGAGGGAGTGGGAGATAGAGGGATGGGAGACCTAAACCCTCAACCCTAAACCCTTAAACCCTCAACCCTCAACCCTCTACCCTCTACCCTCTACCCTCTACCCTCTACCCTCAACTCTTAAACCATAAAACATAAACCGTAAACCCTCTACTCTCTACCCTTAACCCTTAAACCCTAAACCCTAAACCTTTAAACCCTCTACCATCTACCTTCAACCCTATACCCTCTCTCTCTCTCTCTCATCCCTACACCCTCTACCCTTAAACCGTAAACTGTAATCCCTACCCTAAACCCTTAAACCCTCTACCATTAAACCATAAACTATAAACTATAAACCCTAAACCCTTAAACCCTCTACCCTTAACCGTTAATCCCTAAACCCTAAACCCTCTACCCTTAACCCTCTACTCTCTACCCTCTACCCTCTACCCTCTACCCTCTACCCTCTACCCTCTACCTTTAAACCCTAAAACCATCAAACCTCAACCCTCTACCCTCTACCCTCTACCCTCAAATCTCAACCCTTAAACCCTAAACCCTCTACCCTTAACCCTTAAACCCTTTATACCCTTATCGTAAATCCTAAAACTTAAACCCTCTACCCTCTTCCATTAACCCTCTACCCTCAACCCTCAACCCAATACCCTCTACCATCTACCCTCAACCCTCTCTCTCTCTCTCATCCCTACACCCTCTACCCTTAAATTGCAAACTGTAAATCATAATCCCTAAACCTCTACCCTTAACCCTTAATCCCTAAACCCTAAACACTTAAACCCTCTACCATCTACCCTAAACCCTTAAACCCTCTACCCTTAAACCATAAACCATAAACCCTAAACCCTTAAACCCTCTACCCTCTACCCTTAATCCCTAAACCCTAAACCCTCTACCTGTAACCCTCTACCCTCTACCCTCTACCCTCTACCCTCAACCCTCAACTCTCAACCCTCAAACCTCAACCCTCAACCTTTAAACCCTAAAACCCTCTACCCTCTACCCTAAACCCTTAAACCCTAAACCCTTAAAACCCTAAACCCTAAACCCTTAAACCCTATACCCTTTACCCTTAACCCTCTACCCTCTACTCTCAACTCTCAACCCTTAAACCCTCAACCCTCTACCTTTAACCCTTAAACCCTTTGTACCCTTAAACCCTAAACCTTAAACCCTAAACCCTTAAACCTTAAAACCTCTACCCTTAACCCTCTACCCTCAACCCTAAACCCTCAAGCCTCTCTCTCTCTCTCTCTTATTCAGTTAGGTTGGGGTGAAGACCTAAGAGAGGGAGTAGGAGATAGATGGATTGGAAACCTAAACCCTTAAAACCAAACCATTAAACCCTCTACCCTCAAACCAACACCCTCAACCCTCAACCCTAAACCATCAACCCCCCCTCTCTCTCTCATCCCTACACCCTGACCCTTAAATCATAAACTATAAACCCTAAACCCTCTACCCTTAACCCTTAATCCCTAAACCCTAAACCATGAAACCCTCTACCATAAACCATAAACCCTTAAACCCTCTACCCTTAAACTATAAACCCTAAACCCTTAAAACCTCTACCCTTAATCCCTAAACCCTCAAACCCCCCCCCTCTCTCTCTCATCCCTATACCCTTTACCCTTAAACTATAAACCCCCTTAACCCTTAATCCTTAAACCCTAAATCCTCTACCCTCTACCCTTAAACCCTAAAACCGTCAACCCTCAACACTCTACCCTCTACCCTTAACCCTTAAACCCTCTACCCTTACTGTAAAGCCTAATCCCTTAAACCCTAAACCCTTAAATGGTCTACCCTCTACCCTTAAACCCAATACCATCTACCCTCAACCCTTAAATCCTTTTAAACCCAACTAAACTCTCTACCCTAATCCTTCAACCCTCAACCCTTAATCCCTCAACCCTTAAACCCTCTACCCTCTACCCTCTACCCTCTACCCTTAAACCCTAAACCCTCTACTTTATACCCTTAACCCTTAAACCCTCTACCATCTACCCTAAACCCTTAAAACCTCTACCCTCTACCCTTAACCCTCTACCCTCTCCCCTCAACCCCCCTCTCTCTCTCAACCCTACACCCTCTACCCTTAAACCATAAATTGTAATCCCTAAACCCTAAACCCTCTACCTTTAACCCTTAATCCCTAAACCCTCAACCCTTAAACCCTAAAATCCTCAACCCTCTACCCTCTACCCTTAGCCCTTGAACCCTAAACCCTTAAACCCTCTACCCTTAAACTATAAACCCTAAACCCTATACCCTATACCCTAAACCCTTAAATTGTCTAACCTCTACCCTTAAACCCTAAACTCTAAACCCTCTACCCTCTACCCTCAACCCTCAACCCTCAACCCTCAACCCTCAACCCTCAACCCTCAACCCCCCCTCTCTCTCTCTCAACCATACACCCTGTACCCTTAAATCGTAAACTGTAAACCCTAAACCATAAACCCTCTACCCGTAACCCTTAATCCCTAAACCCTAAACCCTCAACCCTTAAACCCTAAAACCCTCAACCATCAAACCTCTACCCTTAACCCTTAAACCCTCTACCTTTAAACTATAAACCCTATAACCTATACCATAAACCCTAAACCCTTAAACTATCTACCCTCAACCCTATGCCC
This sequence comes from Sequoiadendron giganteum, assembly GCA_007115665.2. NCBI lineage: Eukaryota > Viridiplantae > Streptophyta > Pinopsida > Cupressales > Cupressaceae > Sequoiadendron > Sequoiadendron giganteum. Next base: position 344,148,849 of record CM021103.1, on the reverse strand, counting down.
TCAATTATCAACCCTCTAACCTAAACATTGGATCATCAACCCTCATCTATCTATGTCCCTCCCTCCTCTTCTCTCCTTCTTTCTATCTCACTTCTCCCTCCATATCTCTCTCCATCCATTCCTCCCTCTCTACCCTAATCCCTCAACCCTATACCCTCAACCCTTAAACACTCAACCCTTAACCCTAAACCCTAAACCCTCAACCCTCAACCCTTGAACCCTCTACCCTCTACCCTCTACCCAATACCCTCTACCCTCAAACATAATCCCTCAACCCTTAAACACTCAACCCTAAGCCCTCAACCCTCTTTCTCTCTCTCACTCCCTCTCACTCTCTCTCAAGTCTCTCCCCCTACCTGAGAGAGGGGGGTGAGAGAGGGAGAGAGAGAGAGGGAGGGGGAGATAGATGTATGGGAAAGAGATAGAGGGAGTGAGAGAGACAAAGGGAGAGAGTGAGAGAGTGAGAGAGAGAGGGAGTGGGAGAGAGATAGAGGGAGTCTGTGAGAGAGAGCGAGAGAGAGACCTGAGAGAGGGAGAGGGGGTAGGAGGTAGAGACTTGAGAGAGAGAGGAGGAGGAGGGAGAGGGGGTGCGAGGGAGAGACCTGAGAGAGAGGGAGAGGGAGAGAGAGTGGGATGGAGATACCTAAGAGAGGGGGAGAGAGAGAGATGGAGGGGATGGTAGGTAGGGAGACATAGAGACAAAGAGAGATAGAGAGAGTGAGAGAGAGAGAGAGAGAGAGAGAGAGAGAGAGAGAGAGAGAGAGAGAGAGAGAGATGGGGTAGGAGAGAAAGACTTGAGAGGGAGGGAGGTGGAGCGGGACAAAGAAACCTAAGAGAGAGGGAGAGGGAGAAAGGGTGGGAGGGAGACACCTAAGAGAGAGGGAGACAAAGTGGGAGAGAGGGGGTGGGAGGGAGAGACTTGAGAGAGGAGAGAGAGGGAGTGGGAGATAGAGAGATGGGAGAGATATATGGAGTGAGAGAGAGAGAGAGACTTGAGAGAGGGAGAGGAGTGGGAGGGAGAGGGAGTGCCTGAGATAGAGGGATGTGAGAGAGATGGAGGGAGTGAGAGAGAGAGATAGAGAGAGAGAGAGAGGATGGGGGGAGATACCTGAGAGAGAGGGAGAGAGAGAGGGAGGGAGGGGGTGGGAGTGAGATACCTGAGAGAGAGGGAGAGAGATAGATGGAGTGAAAGAGAGGGTGTGGGAGAGATAGAGGGAGTGAGTGAGAGAGACAGAGAGAGACCTGAGAGAGGGAGAGGAGGTAGGAGGGAGAGACTTGAGAGAGAGAGAGGGAGGTGGGAGGGAGAGACTTGAGAAAGAGGGAGAGGGAGAGAAAGTGGGAGAGAGATAGAGGGAATGAGAGAGAGAGAGGGGTAGAGGTGGTGAGAGAGAGATACTTGAGAGAGAGGGAGGGAGTGGGGGAGAGATAAAGAGAGTGACTATGAGAGGGAGAGGGGGTAGGAGGGGAAGACTTGACAAAGAGAGAGGGAGAGGGGGTAGGAGGGAGATACTTGAGAGAGAGAGAGGGAGAGGGGGTGGAGGGAGAGACCCAGAGGGAGAGAGATAGAGAGAGTGAGAGAGAGAGAGAGGGTCTTGGAGAGAGACCGGGAGGGAGAGACGAGAGAGAGAGAGAGAGAGACTTGAGAGAGGGAGAGGGGGTAGGAGGGAGGTTATCGAGTGAGAGAGAGGAGAGGGAGTGGAAGGGAGAGAGAGTGGGAGAGAGAGGGGGGGAGGGAGATACCTGAGAGAGAGAGAGAGGGAAAGAGATAGAGTGAGTGAGAGAGAGAGAGAGGGAATGGGAGAGAGATAGAGTGAGTGAGTGAGAGACCTAAGAGAGGGAGAGGGGGTAGGAGGGAGAGACGAAGAGAGAGAGAGAGAGAGAGAGACAAAGAGAGAAAGATAATGACCTAAGAGAGGGAGATGGAGTGAGAGAGACAAAAAGACCAGAGGGGGAGAGAGAGAGGGAGAGTGAGAAAGGCGGTTGGAGTGAGATAGATTTATCTAGGTAGGGTGGGTGGGAACGAGACCTAAGAGAGGGGATTGGAGTGAGAGAGAGTAGTCTAGGTAGTGTGGGAGGGAATGAGACCTGAGAGAGAGAGAGACTTCAGAGGGATAGAGAGTTATCCAGTTAGGGTAATGAGGTAGAGAGCGTATGAAAGGTAAAACCTCAACTGTCCATCTATGATCATAAATTGTGCACTCTAAGCATTATCAAAGTGGTCGACCAAACAGAGGGGAAAGTAAGATTTTGTTCAAAGTAGGTCATTTGGTGAGCACCAAATTTGGCACTCACCAAATGACACATCACATTTGGCACTTGCCAAATGACCTGCTTTGGACATGTTAATTGATAGGATTTGCTAAATTTCCTCATATTTTCGTCTGTGCTCACCGTCATGTTTGCACGTATTTCGATGCAAGTTTATAAAAAAATTGTGATGGTGTTAACCTCTCTCTAAGCTATCTAAATATATAATTCTTTTTTCATTTTGATTTAGTTAAGGTTTTGATCCATAGCTTATATTGTAAATGCCTTTGTTTTTTGTCAAAAACCAACATGTGCTAGTTTTAGGATAGATTTTGACTCATTCATCAAAACGTGAAACAAATTACATTTTTTAAAACTAGACTCCATTCTACACATGATGAAAAAAAATTAATTTTTGATTAGTTTTCAAAAACTTTAGAGGGGAGCATGCTCAAATTTCAGTTTTTCAAGATGTGTCCACTTTCAAAATTCATAAAATATTATATATTCATTAAAAAAATTATTCAAAAGAATAAGGATAAACTACATGGTGTTAGCTAATTTCTCACTGTTGGGATTTTTGAAACTCTAAAAAAAGTTAATCAAAAAGGGGGGAGCCCTCAGGCGCTATGCTATTTGTTTTTTATAAAAATAGGACATGTTTTAAGACCCCCTTTTTGAGACCCTTAATCTTCATTAATATCAAAAATAATTAGTAGCTTAGAAACTAGACTCGGAGCACTTCAACTTTTGTTCTTGTTGCATCTTAAAATTTTGAGCGTAACTATCTTCATTTTCTCATGCAAATCAAATTTTGTTGATTTCAAAAAAAAAAGTGTCATCTTAAGAGTCAAAATTGTGTCACAGATCCATGCACTTACCCATAGTCTCTTTATAATGCGGAAGACGTTCCCTATATGAACATCACCAACTAACTTTAATGATCAATGGTTGAGAATGTGGTAGAATGATGGTTGACCATTGAAAAATATATGACCACTCGATGAACCCAATATAAAATAAATAAAAGTAATATTAAAAAGAAATACTTTATACAAAGAAAGAAAGAAAAGAATAAATATTGTTTCTAGATTTCCACTAGAAAATATGTTTTACATTCATGCTATAAAGGTCAAAAACAAAAAACAAAAAAATACATAATTATTATATTTTACAAAAAATATTTTATTGCACTAAATTTACCTTATCTAATTAATCATTGTGCTTTATACAAAGAAAGAAAGCGAAGAATTAGATATTGTTTCTAATTTTCCACTAATATTCAAAGTGTATAAATCATATTATAAAGGCATTGACGGTTGAGAATGTGTTAACATGATGCAAGGCTATTGAAAAAATCTAACTCTTCAATAACTCAATATAAAATAATCAAAGAAAGAAAGAAAGCAAAGAATCAAATGTTATTTCTAAATTTCCATTAGAAAATATGCTTCGCATTCATATTATAAAAGTCAAAAAAAAAAGAAAAACAAAAAAAACCAAATTATTATATTTTACAAATAAAAAAATTATTATATTTTAGAAAAACATATTTAAATACATTGAATTTAGCTTATCAAAATAATCATTGCATTTTGTACAAAGAAAGAAAGTAAAGAATTAAATAGTTTCTAAATTTTCACTAATATTCATGGTTTATAAATTATATTATAATCATGGAGAACAATTAATTTAATGTTTTGAATGATAATATCATTCAATTTCAAACATTATAATATATGTATACCATCATTAATAAGCATTTTTATTCCATCTTCCTACACAAAACAAACATTTATTTCAAATTGTTTTTCTTCTTAGTTCAAAGTATTTCACAATTACATTCCACTATATTTAATGTCCAATACTAAGCTCTATCCATACAAATTCTAAATTAACAAAAAGACCATCGGTGTATCCATTGCACACCAAGGTGCAATTGTTAGTCTTATTCTATTTGTTATTTTACTTAAACTTTGGTATGTTGTGCACTATTTTGCTTATGATTAGTTGCTTCTTCATTTCGTTTAATATATTTAGAACTAAAATCTCTTTATTGTAATTAAATATAAGAACTCTTAAAAGATGTGTATGTTCTTCATTTATTCTATTTATTAGTCCCGCCTATCTATAAGCGAAGACTAATGTTTTCGAGCAGCAGGTTTTTAGCATTAAGCTACTTGGGGACTCCCGCCGGTGATCATATAATTGCTTAAGCTATGGTCGATGGCATTTTTCCCGTATTTCATATTTTTCTACTGGATTTTGCTAGTTTTTCATTGGCTGGGTTTTTTTGGCTAGTGGTTTTTTTATTTCCCATTTGAAATTATGGACTTGGCGTATGAGAAGAGAGGGAAGGAAAAATATCTATGTTTGTTTCGAAGCTTTTTTGTTGTGGATGTGTCCTCTTCTTCCGTGCTTGTGAGCAGGTGTCATTCTTCATGGTTGGAGGATCGACGTTTGGCATTCTTCGTGGCAAGTATGGTCGTTGTCTGCCCTACTTCATGCAGTGTAGGCCTGCAGGAAATGTCATTCTAAAGCCTCGATGCTCACAGCAGGAACCACCGTCTAGTGTTTGGCTTGGAGTTGGAGCTAGGGTTTGCAAGGAGTTTCAACGTTCTTCTCTCAGGCCAGCATTTGAGGGTAAAGTATTGATCTTTCTTTGTACTCTTAGCATGTTTTCTCTTTTGACTTGTTGCTTTTGGCAAGGCTATTTCCAGGAGTTCACCCCCTGCATTCTAGCACCTCCTTTCTGAAGCTTTTATGGCTTCATGTTATATACATTTTGCATACATGCATAACAGGGAGCCCGGGAATCTAGTAGCTCTAAAACCCCAATATTTTTGGATCAAAATATGCTCAGTTTTCTTCATCGGCATACAAATGACCATCCTCCTCTCCTTACTGCAATATTATCTGCCAATAGACTACTGTTCACTTAGTATAATCTCTTTACCCACAAAAAATACTGCAATATTATCTGCTTTTCCCAGAAATAAAATATGTTGCCGCTGCGACAAACAAAAAAGACAAGCTGTCTTTTAAATATCATAATTCTTCCATGTGAAGAGTGTTCCCTATGAATGAAACAAATGGGATTTCTTTATTGACGCTTCTTTCATCAAACAGATTTCTCAGCTATTTGTAATCATATATTAGGCTGAATGAGATAATTTCAAAGCCAGATTTTACAGTGATAAAGAGGGAATTTTTTGCAACTTACTATAATGGGGAGCTGCAGATTGGGCAACTTGGGCAACTGTATTTTGTTCTTCCTTCAACAAAATTAGAGCTTGTTTTGTGCGAGAAGGACACAACTTCTCTTCTTTTGAAGGATAATCATGCAGTAGCACAAATTTTCTCACTTTATCCAATGTTTGTTCTTTTGTAAGCAAATCATGTATCTTGGTTTTGGTATTAATCTCTATTAGCAACAACTATTTTCTTTTAGTGTTCTGTGGATCTTTGTCAGTGTGTAATTTTTCCCGAGTCTTTATTGGAAAGAGCTGAAGCTCTATGTTTATCAGTTAAAATTGTGTTTGAGTTGTTTTTGTGTTCTCTATCCCTTGTTTTCTTTCAAGAGATGGGTAGAATATGTATATTATATGTACGTTTAGTGCTCCTCTATGTAAGGACTGTACTGCAAGTTACCTCAACCACAATTTGCACATAAAGTTATTTCACAAACCGAAAAGAAAAAGGCAACTATGCTAATTTTTCCTTTTGTCTAGTCTAGTTAAATCCCTATATCCTTTAAACAATTTTTGAAGATTCATCAACAATAGCACTAATCTACAATAGGGACAATTAGTGTTTGAAGCTTAGTTGTCTTTTTACACACTTAGTCTTCCATTTTCAGGTTAATGTTTTGATTGTAGTATTAAGACCCATTCATATATATATGCACATAATATATGCCCAGAATTGAGGGCACATGGAACTGCAGTTGGCTCCATGGCATTGTTGTTTTATCTTGCTATGGATAGTGACCATGGTGCTTCATACTACAATCACAGCACTAATATGTAATAGGGATAATAAATGTTTGAAGCTTAGGTGTCACTTTAAACACTTATTCTTCTATTTTCAGGTTAATGCTTTGATTGTAATATTGAGAGATCTAAAACTATCAGTGACTGGTAATAAAAGATAAAATGCAGTTCCCATTCAAAACCTTTCTCTGCTTATCTTGTCATTATCATATTCCATGCAGTCAATAGGACCATTGTATTCTTCTTTTCATGTCTGGAGTGACTATATTGTTTTTCAATGATTAACATGCTTTAAGATCTGCTTGAATCCTCTTGAACCCTAACTCTACTCACTGTTCATGCATAATTCTTTGTTGATAAGCTCATCAGTATCAAAATGCTTTCAAATATATTCTATACTACATCAATGTGATTTTCTAATGCTATTCAAATTTGGTGTTCAGTCACACAGTCAGAGCAGCAAGATTTTTGCATTAAGCTGCTTGGGCACTCCCCTCGGTCGATCATATAGTTGCTTAACCTATAGTCGATGGCATTTTTCCCATATTTCATAATTTCTACTAGATTTTGCCAGTTTTTCATTGGCTGGGTTTTTTTTTGCCTGTGGTTTTTTTATTTCCCATTTGAAATTATGGACTTGGTGAATGATTCTACTCTCGTTGAAACAAAGTTGTGCTCCAAATGTCATTTGGTGCAGCTCAAAGAGGCACGAAAACAACTTATGTTCATTGTAAAGTTGGGCGAGGGTCACAATACAACTATTGTTCTCTTTTATTTGGTATGTTTATATTGTTTGTTTTTGTTCTATGATTTCCAAAGTTCATTGTCTTAGTATAAAATAAAATGGCTTCTCAGCCAAGTACACAGCTAGAATGAACAATGAATAAACAATTTACTAAATATATAGGGTTTCTGGTGTGGTCCACTTTAGGTAATGTTTAATGAAAAATTAAATGGGGTGATTGGAGTTCTGTGATTTTGACTCTATTATTTTTCAATTTAAACTTTAAGGTATTTTCATTTTGTTCTCATTAAATCTGGTGTATTTCCAAGTTTTGTTGCTTGATAACTCTGCTCACATTTTGCCCAGTGACTAATTTCTTGCTCATATTTTGGTTTTTTGATAATGACTAATAATAATTTCTTGTTCATGCTCAGTACATAGTAATACATACCATAGTTACAAGTACAACCTTTTCATAACATTTGCAAACATTTTTCAATCGCCAAGTTTGAGCAAAACAACTCTCCCCTTAAACCTACTGATTGTTTTTGGACAATCCCAAAAAGGTTTTTCTGTTGTGTGAAGTTATAAGTAGATATGAAAAAGTTGAGATTATTTGGAATTAGCTTCTTAAGCATTTCAGTTGATGCATTGATGAAAAAATTCCTCTGTTTTAGAAGTTTGTTGATCTTGCAAACCTCTGACCTGCCTCATTAGTTCTTATTACAGTTGAAGGCATTTTATGTAATAGTTGGATATTAGTTTTTACTATTAACTTTCTATATCTGACACAAATAGAGTAATTTTTCATTTTTTATTCGCTTTTCCTTATGCTTTTTTTCTTTTCTATTGCATGGTAGTTGTGCAAATCATGTGTTTTATAGTTTTAGAGGTGAATCTAATTCTCTATAGATTTTTAACTATATGTCTACAGTGTAGTATCCCTTTAATTCTATTTAAATACCAAAAACAAGTTCTTATGTTTCAATCAGTTGGTAAGCTCTATAACTAGATGTTCAAATAAAAAAGCTGTATATAAACAGATCTAGAGCCTAAAGGATTTGGAAGATTATGTCAGTTGTAAGATTCAGTGCTCTATTAAGTAGGACATAGGACAAATTTAAGTGTTATCTACTTTTGAATTACCTGAATCTTTAGCAACTCAATATTTAGCATGTCTTTCCTCTTTTGTTAGCACATTCTCAATGGCAAGTATGCTGACATCTATGCATGGTGGTTGTGAACAATTTGAAATTAAGTCATTGACCTGAGCATGTGGTATCTGCATCTATAGGCAGTTCAGGAGTATTATTTAAAAATACATGGAAATAGTTCTGAGACCCTCTAATTTCCTATATTATTTGATGATAATTATGAAGACCCAGCTGTGTTTGTTACAAATTCGGATTTAGATGGATACAAAAGTAGTGAGGAGATTTGCATTGTGGAAAAAGAGTTCTAAAAAATACAAAATCTTAAGACATAATGGATTGCAGAGATTGCAAAAGATTTTGTGCAATGGTAGGTGCTTGCAGCACCTTGAAAGCATTCTAGTTTATAGAAGAGTTTTTAGGCTGAAAGAAGGGTACCACAAATATCTAGTTCACTGGGGTGCTTTAGAATTGTTGCAGTCTATTTTTTTCCTAATGGCAGAGAAAGTAATAGTATCTATGTAGATGAACCAACATGCCACAATTGAGTATCCAACATTGTAAGATCATTGCATGTAATTAGAGATAGGTAATGTTTATTTTCAGATCTTCCTTCATTCAAATCAAGTGTTTAAATTGGTTGTACATTTTTTCCTAACAGTACAAATCAGATATTGGAATGTTTTTTTTTCATAGGATACAACTGGATGCACAAACATAGTAAGGCCTATTCCAGAGGTGGGTGTATTGGTAAAGGAAAACCTAGGCATGACATTGAGTGTTGCATGTTTCTTTTGTTTAACCATCAAGATATTGCAATGGAATTTTCAATTTTAATGATTTTGTTAAAATTAACAAGTTCAATAATTTGAAGATGATCAGTTGTGATAACATTCAGAGTCATGGGTGCATTATTGACGTTTATTTGCTTTCTCTTTCTTTGTTTGTTTTGAATGATAATTCTTTTCAAAATAGACCTATCCCAAAGCTTTATAGTTTGAAAAAACCTATAGAATCTCATCATATTTGTCAGGCACTTTTTTCGTCAATCACATAGCCTTTGAAGATTATTAGTAGTAATCATATTTTCTGATCTCTTCCTTAAAAGCTGAAATCTCGATCTTTGCTATGTTTCTATAATTTTCAGAGGTGAGCAACATTTTGACTTTCAATATCATGACATTGTTCTCTTCATTTTGTATATGTCTCTTAATCAAGAAACATAGGGCCTATTCATGGAGGCTAGTCACACACTTCACAATATTCATACAAGGAATTGTAAGGAATGAGTGGCTCAATGCAAGAGTATCTCAGCAACAGAAGGTTCATGTTTTCAAATTTTGGTTTCTAACTGGTCCATATTCATTCAATAGCGCCTCTGTTAAAACACTCCCCGATATCAACAACCACTTGATGTAGCCCGTCATTTAAGGAAGACATAATGTGATATGTGCTTATTTTAGAGTAGCATATCTTCTAGCATTCTATCCAAAGAATAAACTGCACATAAAATAGAAATTCCTTGTTGCCCTCTTTTGCCAATTGTCACTATTTTCCCTCCAACCAGACCTACTCAAGGCAAGACTCTAGCTCACGCAAAGCGCTTGTTATTGTACGTTGTTTTGCTTAGAATTAATTGTTCTTTTATGATTGTTCTTTTATAATTAAATTTCCAAATCTATATAAGCCTTTTTCCCCTTTAATCAAAAGCATAATTCTATTTAGAAGCCAACTTTAATACAAAGTATTCCGAGGGTGACATTTTTGATAAAAGCGGCTCTATGTCGAGGATCCAAAAACGCAATGGTCAAGCAACCTGGATGGCCGGTCGGTTACTTTTTATCGTTCCCGTCATCGACCTGACGAAAGCAGTGCTGCGTAATTCGACAGCTACGAAAATGCCGGGAACCAGATGAATACTACCATATATTAATACTCCCTTCCCTGCATAACCCATCATCTCGTTCTCACTCACCCTCTCTCCACATATGGATTTCTGGGCATCTTCTCAAAAACTCCACTACGATGAGCTTCTATCTAATTTCCATTTCCCTGATGAGCTTTTGCAGTGGAATCCTGTGATACCCATGAGCCCTAATCACAGTGTCCTCACCGACCAGTCGTCTGATTTTTATCCTCAACTATGGGACAAGGAACAACCTTGGACTCCTTTCATTGCTGACAGGCCCGCCAAAAACAATGAAAAAGAAGAAATTTTAGGTACCCATTTCTCTGATCCAGTGCTGGCGCAATCTGTGGGCAGTACTGACTCTGCCATGGAAGAACAACAATCAGAAATACTATGTGCAGAGGATGACAGTGGCAGCAACAGATCTTCAGGGGGAGACATTGTGTAAGTATATATCTCTCATTAGGAGGTTAATCTGATTATCTGTTTCTATTTTTTCTTTTTCGGATTATAGTGTCTCCTGCAGATTATAGTCCCGTGGGGACTCTAGATGTTTTATGTTTCAGATTATAGTTTCCTGTGGACTCTAGCCCCCTGTGGACTCTTAGATGTTTTATGTTTAGGATTATAGTCTCCTAAAGATTTTAGAAGTGTGATTTTATATCCATCCATTGTTTTTGAATAGATAATAATTTAGACACTTAAATCTAAAATTCTTTAATACTGAATATGATTGTTTTTACAATTTGTGGGCAGTGAGAGCAAGAGCAAGAAGAGGAAGAGGCAGAGGCAGAGGCAGAGAAGCACGGAAACAATACCCAAGGTTGCTTTCAGGACCAGATCCGATGCTGATGTGTTGGAGGATGGCTACAAATGGCGCAAATATGGAAAGAAAATTGTTAAAAACAGCCCTCATCTTAGGTGCGTTTGGCCGACTGATGTCTAGCTTGATTTTGTTCAGTTCTTAATGATTTGTTATAAGAAATGAATAGGTTTTCTCAATTGATTTGCTAATTTCTGAGACTTTGTACACTCTGCAGAAGTTACTACAAATGCTCTGAAAGCAATTGTTGTGTGAAGAAGAAGGTAGAGAGAGACCCCTGTGATGGGGAGATTCTAATAACCACATACGAAGGAAAGCATAACCATGAAAGCCCGTATCCAAGGGAGATATACTGTGTTGTAGATCCAACCATTGTTCAGCAACCCGGTTCTTACCATATGATAGTGCTTACGAATCAGGGCTTATGCCCTTCCATACTACCTGCTCACCATGTTTTATTCCAATAGAGAATATGGGGCACCCTGCAATTGAATGCCTTACTTCTTACGCCACTTCTTGCGTTCTTGGTATATACAAGTCTCCGAGATAAATTTATACACTTCTCAATATTGTCCCATTCAATTGCTGTACAGTTTATGTACCTCATTTATAAAAGTTTAGCATTTAAATTTATTTATTTTTAATAAAAGTAGACAATTGTTTATCATTTTTTGACTTTGAATTAGGTGTAAAATTACTATTAATTGTTTTGACTATTGAATCGAAGTATATAAGTAAAGTTTATCAAAAAAATATAAATAATGTCTTATTCTTATATATTAAAATTCATCTTTTAAGATTGAATTGAATAGTCTTTTACATGTTGCAATTATAATACAGTCTTGTTATGTAAACAAAATATATAAATGCTAGTGAAATTTTGGATAAAAAAAGTACAATACAATTATTTATCACTTTTTTATTTGAATGAGATATAAAATTACTATTAATTGTTTGACTTTTGAATACAATAATATAAGTAAAGCTAGTCAAAAATTGACAAATAATTATATTATTTTTATGGACTATAATTTACCTTTTAATATTGAACTGAATAGCATTTAAATACCTCAATTACAATACAATTCTACTTTGTAAACAAAATATATGAATGTTGGTGAAATTTGTATAGTTAGCTTTAATGCAATGCCCTAAGCTTTCACACAAGACATTATTGGTAAAAAAAGGAATAATTTTTTCACAATGTAAATATGACAAGTAATATTGCATGTCTACATATGTGAGATCCCATAACAAAACATAATGATACTCAAAGTACGTAATTCCAATGTACCAAGTATGGAAACAAAATTAGAATATTTAACCATGTGTTGTATGACAAAGTCACCATGATGCATATACAAAAGGGTAGAGTTTTTTTAAGATAGAGAATAGATGTTAGTCCATGATCCTAATCTCTCATGAGTACAAGGATTGGGATTAGAGAAAAAAACTCTTTTCATTCCCCATCCCAAGATGAGAGGGAAGAATTTTCTCTAAGATAGAGGATAGACACTAGTCTATGATCCTAATCCCCCACAAAGAGAAGAATGCAACAACAAAAAATAACTCTTTCATTTTACATCCCAAGATGACATAATCAACATCCAATAGGATGTAGAAATGGCATCCACTCACTAGAATTATCTGTTGGCCATGGTTGTCATTGATGTCAACACTAATTGTTGGTTGTCATTTATGTCAACACCTAAGGATATTGTTGCATATGCTTGGGAGATTGTTGGCACTGGTTGTCATCACTTGGGACGATAGTTGCATTATTGGTTGGCATTGGTTGTCATTGTTGACAACATTCTGGTTGGGTTGTCATTGTTGCATGATGGTGTGTTGATGAAGTTCATGGTTGGATGTCATGTCTTATTTGATGACATGTAAAGAAGTAATGTGTATGGTTGTTGTCAACAGAGTTGTTTTCATGATGATATATTAAGATGGGGATTATAAGCATTAAGGTGGGGATTATAATTGATGTTGTTGGTGGAGAGATGTTGTTGATGGTTTACAATATGTTGTATGCTCTCTTGATGTTCCTAATGAAGAATGTGTTGTTGAAAGAAAGTTTTGGCCTCTGCAAGTTGTTGAAAGGTTATGTTCCTGAAAGTTGATATGAAAACTATTTGGGAGAATGCTCTGCATTCCTCCGTTGTTGGAGTTGTGGTCTTGTGGTTTGGGATTCAAAGTTTTATGTTCTGTGGATGTTGCATTCCTATCTTTTTAGTTTACTGGTGTTGCCAAGGAAGTTTCAGTGAATTGCAAAAGGTTGGCAATGTTGTTGGGTGTTTGGAATGATCGAGAAGTCTCAAAGATGTCTATGATCTCTTTATTTATTCTATTTATTATTTTACTTAAATTTTGAATTATTATACGTTGTTTTACTTATAATTATTTGTGTTTTTATTGATGTTTTGCTATAACTGAATTTTCAAATCTGTATAAAATCTTTTTATCTTTTAATCAAAAATATAATTACATCTAGAAGCCAATTTTAATACAAAATATTCCAAAATGACATTTTTCAAAAAAACTGATTGTATGTAAAGAATCCTATTTCCAAATCCATATAAAATCTTTTTACCCTTTAATCAAAAACATAATTACATCTAGAAGACAACTTTAATACAAAGTATTCTGAGGGTGACATTTTTACAACTTTAAATAAAAGCGGCTGTATGTGGAGGACAAACTGGATAGCCGGTCGGTTACTTCATCATCTCCGTCATGGATCTGACGAAAGCGTTGCTGCGTAATTCGACAGCTACGAAAGTGCCGGGAACCAGTTGAATACGCATCCATTTATTAATACTCCCACCATCTCATTCTCACTCACCATTTCCCTGATGAGAGTTTCGATCTTTTGCAGTGGAATCCTGTGATGCCCATGAGCCCTAATCACAGTGTCCTCACCGACCAATCGTCTGATATTAATCCTCAACTATGGGACAAGGAATAATCTTGGACTCCTTCCCTTGCAGACAGAACCGCCAAAAACAATGAAAAAGAAGAAGTTTTAGGCACCCATTTCCCTGGTCCAGTGCTGGCACAATCTGTCGACAGTACTGACTCTGCCATGGAAGAACAAAAATCAGAAATAGTATGTGCAGAGGATGACAGTAGCAGCAACAGATCTTCAGGGAGGGACATTGTGTAAGTATATATCTCTCATTAGGAGGTTAATCTGATTAAGGCTTTTTCGTCGATGTATGGGGAAAGTCAGATGATTGAGAAAATGATTGAAAATTTCTGTTGTTACTCTTTTAACGGTCTAAAGAATATTGTATATGTTTCTATGTTTTATGTTTCGGATTATAATCTCCTGTGGATTATATTATAGTCCCCTGTGGACTCTGTTTCAGATTATAGTCTCCTGTGGATTATAGTCCCCGTTGGACTCTAGTTCCCTGTGGATTCTAGATGTTTTATGTTTTGGATTATAGTTCCTTGTAGGAATAGGAGTGTGATTTTATATTTACCTATTGTCTTTGAATAGATAATAATTTAGAATCTTATAAAAAAAATTTAGAAACTTATAAAAAAACTTGAATTCCAAATTTAATATGATTCGTTTTTTCAATTTGTGGGCAGTGAGAGCAAGAACAAGAGCAAGAAGAGGAAGAGGCGGAGGCAGAAAAGCACGGAAACAATGCCCAAGGTTGCTTTCAGGACCAGAACCGACGCTGATGTGTTGGAGGATGGCTACAAATGGCGCAAATATGGAAAGAAATTTGTTAAAAACAGCCCTCATCTTAGGTGTGTTTGGCCAACTGATCTCTAGCTTGATTTTGTTCAGTTCTTAATGATTTGTTATAAGAAATTAATAGGTTTTCTCAATTGATTTGCTAATTTCTGAGACTTGTACATTCTGCAGAAGTTACTACAAGTGTTCTGAAAGCAATTGTTGTGTGAAGAAGAAGGTAGAGAGAGACCCCTGTGATGGGGAGATTCTAATAACCACATACGAAGGAAAACATAACCATGAAAGTCCGTATCCAAGGGAGATATACTGTGTTGTAGATCCAACCATTGTTCAGCAACCCGGTTCTTACCGTATGATAATGCTCACAAATCAGGGCTTATGCCCTTCCATACTACCTGCTCACCATGTTCTATACCAGTAGAGAATATGGAGCACCCTGCAATTGAATGCCTTACTTTTTACGCTACTTCTAGCGTTTTCGGTGTATACAAGTCTCCGAGATAAACTTATACACTTCTCAATATTGTCTCATTCAATTGCTATACAGTTTATAATAAAAGTATTGAAGTGTAAAATTACTATTAATTGTTTGCTTATTGAATCGAATTACATAAGTAAAGTTCATCGAAAAATGATAAATAATTATTTTATTTTTATAGATTAAAATTCATTTTTTAAGATTGAAGTGAATAGTCTTTTAAATACAGCAATTACAATACATTCTTGTTATGTAAACAAAATATATGAATTTGCTAGTGAAATTTTGGGTAATAAAAGTATGATTATTATTTATCACTTTTATTTGAATGGGATATAAAATTACTATTAATTATTTGACTATTGAATCCAATAATATAAGTTTAAAGTTCGTCAAAATTTGATAAATAATTATCTTATTTTTACTCACTATAATTTATCTTTTAATATTGAACTAAATAGCATTATTTTAAATACCTCAATTACAATACAATTCTACTCTGTAAACAAAATATATGAATGTTGGTGAAATTTGTATACTTAGCTTTAATGTAATGCCCTAAGCTTTCACACAATATGTTATTGGTAAAAAAAAATGATAAATAAAATTTTCGCAATGTAAATGTGATAGCAACAAGTAATATTGCATGCCTATCTATGTGAGATCCCAAAAAAAACATAATGATACTCAAGGTATGTAATTCCAATGTACCAAGTATGGAAACACATAGAGAATAATTAACCGTGTGTTGTGTGACAAAGTCACCATTATGCATTTACTAGAGGGTAGTTTTTTTAAAGATAGAGAATAGATGTTAGTCCATGATCCTAGTCTCTCATGAGTACAAGGATTGGGAAAAGAGAAAAAAAACTCTTTCATTCCTCATCCCAAGATGAGAGGGAAGAATTTTCTCTAAGATGGAGGATAGACACTATTCCATGATCCTAATCTCCCACAAACACAAGGATGGAACAAGAAAAATTAACTCTTTCATTCTACATCCTAAGATGACATAATCAACATCCAACTAGATTAGATCAGTTGAGACGTGCACAAGCCTACACTAATTAAGTTGATGACTAATTGATTGCACAAATAGGTACACAAACCAACACAAAGGAGAGTTGGGTTGAAGCAAGCCTATAGCAAGCTAGACATAAAAAATGCATAACATCCTCAAACTAAGTGTTTTCTAGAAATGGTTTGAATGAAAAAATTCTTGCACTCAAGGTTCAACAAAATGGATGAAATTTCACATAAATCAAGGGGTTTATTTTGACACAAAATATTGTTATTAGCTAACATACCCATTTACCACATCTAGGCATAGATGGTGGGTCTCAAATCTTGCCATGAGTCGAATGTAAATTATAAGCTAATAATTCTACCTCACAATCATAGAAATGTTCAAAGCATAACATATATTTCATAACTATTGATATCATACATCAAACGTGACAACCATAGGGTAATTCAACTTCTAGCATAATGGAAACTATACAATGTATCATTGAATCTATCTACTGATAACATTCAAATGATAAACAAATTATAGCTTCTAGTTTTATTTTATATTCATAAATAGTTAAGCATAAACATCGCATAATCAAGATTTCCCAAATATGTTAAATCCCCTATAAAATTATAAGCAAATGATACTCAACTAATGGCATGTATTGCCATGAAATGAATCTCATCCTAAGAATTTATAGCTCTAATTATAAATAATAAGATCTAATGGAATTGAAATCAAAACACCAAAATTCATCATTTCAAGTATGATTTTCTTCTCTTTACATGACTAACAAGCTTACTCTAAGATGCTATTAGAAAATTATTTAGATCCTAAGTTTTCATGCAATATAATTGAGCAAGGACATGACACAATAATGAATATCATTTAATTTTGATAACACAACCAAATATTTAATTCAATTAAATAATTTATTTCCAAACAAGATCAAATTCAACTATTTGGTGCATAAAAATAATTCTACCAATCATAATATAATGGGATATCAAATTGATCATAACTTAATGGAAATAATAGGTAGATGAGTTGTAACAACCCCACACTTGGGTAATAATTTGTTTTCAACATTTCACTTCAAACATAAAAAAGTAACAAGTAACAAAGACATTACAATAAAATTTGTCCTTTCTTTATTGATAAATACATGCAAGTTACAATATATATTTCCACATGAATTCCATTTTCATTGCAAATATAAATCAAAGTACAAAAGTAAAACAATTGCATACATAGCTCGTAAGCTTTTGCAAAAATAGTAGTAAGACGGTCCAGGTTCCCTTCCTTTCAAATCTTGGTGTATTCGTCACCTGCTGTGGAGGAAAAACATCACTCAAGCGCTTTTCCGCCAACCACAGACTATTAATGCGGTCCCCCGCACATCTACCATTTGATAGATGGCCCTTCCTTTGAATGAAGAGATTGGTAGAGTATCCAGCTGTGACAACCCAACTGAGTAGAGTGTTGTGTCCTATTCACAACTAGAACCTTTCTATTTCACAATCTCATACTAGTACAAGGATCACAATGAACTGACAGTGTAGTCTTAAGCATCACACAGTCTAAGTGGATGTCATACATTTCACTACTTTGGCCAAAGTATTCTCATTCAGTACTTCAAATGAAGGTCATCTATCATATACACTACTTAAGGTCGATTTGACTTAAGGCTATCTTACACTACGCATAGGCTTAGTCCTTCACTGGATTGTCAATCATCCTAGACTATCCTACATCAATCTAATCTAAGACAAAAAATATAGGTTCAGGTCCTTCGTTGGATTATCAATCACCCCAAACCAACCTACGACCTTCTAATTGCTAGAAAAGAACCAGCATAGCAAGTAATTCACACAATCTCTCCTATAATGGAAATCTTTATCCTAGGAGTTCCTTAGCTTATCTCAGTTAACTTAAAACTCTAAGTTGCTTGAATATACTTGACTACTGTCCTTATTTCATTCCTAGAATTTAGTAACTAGTTTACCCTTATTCTCCATATATGGAGATCATACAGAAAGAGCAACAATCATACAAAAATGTATTTCAATTTATTCCCATTCCTTCTTTCACAATAATTCTCTATACTTAAAATTCCCTTTTTAAGCAAGGTAAATAAACAATTTTCTTCCATTATAATTACGTTGCATTCAAGACACATCCTTCAATCTTTGCAAACTTATAAACATAAAACATAAATCATCTTTCATTCAATCAATCAGTTATGCCTATTTTCAATCTATGCATAAAGATAAGCACAAGTTTTCTTTTAGTTTGTTTGTTCAAAAACAAAGAATAAAGAAAATTTTCCCCATGCCTGTTTTCTCAAGATTTTCCTTCTTCGATGCTCTTTGAACGTTCCAAAATCCAACTAAAACCAACTCCTTTGTTGATGGTGATTCTCTCTAACTGAATTCCTCTAATCCCTCTCTCAAAGGTGTTTTCTCTACTGAATTTCCTACTCAGTTACAAATTCCTATGTTCTCCTCTCTAAACTCAGAATGAATAAAAAAACAGTGACTGGTAATGCTAGTATGCACTTGCTGTATTTTCCAGAATCAATAATACAGAAAATGCATCTACAGAATGTGATGAAAACGAGAGCTCGGAAATTACTAAACTCGGAATGCTCAAGTGTGTTTCAGTAAAAGGTTGGGCATCCTTTTATAAGCCCGCAGTGAAATGGATTCCTCAAATGGAGGCATGTGAATGGACAGTAGAGTGCCCAGAATTAGTCAATGTGATACATGGCGATTTTTCAAGCCCTAAATCATCAAAAATAAGTGTGAATCGACCTCATTAGAGCCAACAAATCCAAGACTTGTTCAACTTAAAATTGAAATTTCCACTTATAGGAAAAACATCCCTCTTTGGTGCACAACAAAGAATGACTCATGTTTGTTGCAAAATTATCAAGATTAAGCTTGCAACAACACATTCCATCTGGTTGGTGTTTCCTCTTCTCCAGCATTTGAATTTTTCTTCCATTTCTTCCTGCGTTCGAAGCTCTCACTATTTCACGGGAAGGCTCTCTCAATATTTTGCTTATTTCTAATGTCATATATTATGTTTCAAGGAAATATTTCCAACTTATGAAGTTTGGCGTTCTTTCCTTAAAAATACATTGCATTTTAAAGTGCTGAAATATTTCAAACATTGCACATTGATTTCCATAGTTTATTTCCACCTAAATGCAATAGTTGATTACTTCCAATGGCTTAATAAAGTTAAGTCTTTATTTTACCAAATCAATTTCTTCTTTTTTCCAAACATATATATATATATATATATATATATATATATATATATATATATATATATATATTTATAGATATTGTATAATATTATTTCTCCAAAGTCTGCTTTATAATATTTACTCTAATTAAAAGATTTAAATCTTTTAATTTTACACTTAAGATTTTTAAAATATTTAACTAAATACATTTATATATTTTATTATATAAATATTATTATAGTTCTTTTAAATATTAAACATATAAATATTTAAATACCCAAGTATTTAATATACATATATTTTTTTAATATAACTATATAATAATATTATATATTAGTACATATATAAATATATATATTTAACAAATATAAATATATATACATATACATATTTAATTATTGATTATATATATATATATATATATATATATATATATATATTGCGAGCCAGTCAACATACTTTCAATATATATATATATATATATATATATATATATATATATGTATATGTGTATATATAAATTCTAGGGCAAATATTTAATATTTCCACATTATCAGACGTATGCTTATAAACATATATATATCGCAATATAATCCTCTATGTACACGTATATGTACATACACCTTATTGACACATCCATATGGCAAGTCCATTAGCGACTTACACCTGTATCGATATGTTTATACTTACAGATACGTATATATACTATATATGTGTTTATATGCTTACATCTGATGTTCACATCCAAACATGATACCAACATGATTATCATAATCTCACAATCAAGCACAAGGATAAACTTCACACACAAAAGCATTCAAGACCTCTACTTGCAAGACATACAAGCTATGGATGACTTACCTTATACTCATACAAAACTGACTTGGTTTACTCAATCTAAGGTGAGTGTGTGTATGCTCAAATAGTTCACTTTACTGGTTATCCGACCAAGCTCCTCTCCCGAGTGATGTTTCCCCTCTGCCTAGAGGAATGGTTCATGTACCTACACCCATATATATACAATCTCGGCAGTTACTTTTTCACAACATTAATAGTATACAAAACATCTTAAGTTAGAATATTCACAACTTATAACTATGCATGCAACATTCTTCAAGGATAACATCAATAGAAGTATCAATCGAATGAGATAATCATTTAAATAAAACACATTCATTTTGATAACAAAAACATGTTTTATTCATCTCAATGATTCAAACATTACAATCAATTGCCCTATGCAATAGTAGCTATACAATCGGGGTGTAACATACTCCCCCCCTTATTATTCATCATCCTCGATGAACTAAGGTATTATTCAAACATAAAAACATAACTCTACATTTATTTTTCACTCTTGAAAGTTTCAAGAATGTTTGATCAGTGTAATTTGGACATCAGCTTGTCCATCACTCATGGCAACATGTTTCCTTTGTTGAAACATGGCCTTTTGAGTAGGTAGTGAGTTGTCATGTTGTTGGGTACCAGAAGTTTTATTAGGGCATTCATTTGCATAATCATTACCTTTACAAATAAAGCATCCTACTCTTGGCCCTCTTTTCTCCATGACTTTCCCAGTTTTATTAACACCTTCACTAGCTCTGCTAGTGTCATCATACCTTGATTTGTCTCTTTTCCAATCTCTTTTGAATTCCTTTTCATTGAAGCGAGATCTCTTCCCCTTTTTCTTTGCTACATGTTGCACAAATTCTTCCTTCTGGGGGAAATCTTATCAGGGACCTCAGTATCCTTCTTTTGTTCTTCTCATTCACACTGGGTTGAGTCAACCTTAAGCTTGTGTTCCTGCTTAATGGATTTTTCATACACAAGGTCCATTGTGGTCGGACCATGCATATCGACTTCACCTCCAATATTTTTGTTAAGTCCCAAGATGAATTTCCTAATCCGGAATCGTTCATCTTTATGATAGATGGGGACATATCGAAGAAGTTGAGTAAACTTCTCCCAATACTCGTTGATTGATATGGTCCCTTGCCTCAATTCTTGAAATTTAGAGAGATTTTGGTCATAATAGAGTTGTGGCAACCATCATTTCCGGAAAATCTCAGCGAACTCTCCCCAAGTCAGCTTCCAAGAACTTATGTCAAGTTCCAACTTTTTGTTCATCCACCAATTAGAGGCTTCACCTGCTAATTGGTATGCTCCTCATGCTACCTTATTTACCTCATCGTAGTCCCTTATTTCAAAGTACTTCTCCATCTAGACTAACCAGACTTCGGCTTCATCGCCACTTGTAGTGCCATCAAACTTTGGTGGTATCATCTTCTTTGTGTCACAAGATAGCTCAGTGGTCACTATCTTCCTGTTCCTTTCAGCAGAGTTGATTGGTGACTTTTCCTTATGATTGTGGTTTTCACCGCGTCCATGAGACAAACATTCGCCTTCCATTTTTTTGATGGTTAGTTCCTTCCCCAATTTTTCTTTCTCTCTTTCATTTTCCAAACTAGTTAATCTTTCCAAAATCAAGTTGAGTGTTGCTTCTACACCAATGGTTCTTTTTTCCTCTTCACGACTTGTACCAAGATTATTTCTTGTCTTTTCATACACTTTCACCATGTTTTAAAAGCTTGACTTAAACCTAAATGTTTATTACAAGTTAGCCTAATTAAAATTTTAACTATCTTTTGGTAAAATATATAAGCATACATTCACATCATTTTCATGCAAGTTTTGGTTTACCATTTTTGCTTATTGACTATAATAATATATTGCACATTCGCTCAACTCAATGTTTCAAAGTATGATCATGGTTTACACAACCCTATCATTATTTTCTTAAACTGAAATAACCTTTCAAGATTACCAAGCAACTACTTGGTCGCAATATATTATTTTAGGACTAAAATCCTATAAGTCAAATTTTCCAAAAACGTTGATTACTTTGATGAGTTTGTCCACTAGAACATTACGTTAGTTCTACTAACATAGACATATTGATTTCTCTTATGTTCTACCATTTTCCTTCTAGAATTGCAAGAGATTTTACATGTCGTACCTATGATGACATCCGGT
This sequence comes from Sequoiadendron giganteum, assembly GCA_007115665.2. Taxonomy (NCBI): domain Eukaryota; kingdom Viridiplantae; phylum Streptophyta; class Pinopsida; order Cupressales; family Cupressaceae; genus Sequoiadendron; species Sequoiadendron giganteum. The sequence goes on along the minus strand of CM021103.1, from coordinate 344,126,512 downwards.
CTTCATTTCCTAGCATACTAGACATTACCTTACAACATTTCATGCAACTTCTTACTCTATCTTTTTCGGGTTATAGTGGTTACTCATTCGACAATTCCCTTTGTCATTCTGATTTCCTAATCTTGAAATTCCTCTCCTTTTTCCTTAGAGTCATAAAACTATACTGTAGGATAAGGTGTATACTGGTCATTCTTCCTAACCTTCCTACATAATGTAATTACATAATCTTCTGCGATCCTAGGTTTGTCATAAGTTGTTGGTTTAGGAATTTTGATTCGAGGGATAATTCTTAACTAGTCGCAATTTACACAAGTTACTAAGGTTCTCATCTTCCTTTTCACTTCACTAAGTTCTTTTCTCTTGTCGTTGCAGCATAAGAAATTTTCAACCTTTATCTTTTGATAAGGTTTATGCATTGTTGCGTAATGAGCTCATAGGTTTCAGTGTAGAACCTGGCATCTTTGATACCACACGTAACAACCCCACACTTGGGTAATAAAAAAAATTCAACATTTCACTTCAAACATAAAAAAGTAACAAGTAACAAATACATTACAATAAAATTCCTCCTTTCTTTATTGATAAATACATGCAAGTTACAATATATATTTCCACATGAATTCCATTTTCATTGCAAATATAAATCAGAGTACAAAAGTAAAACAATTACATACATAGCTCGTAAGCTTTTGCACAAATAGTAGTAAGACGGTCTAGGTTCCCTTCCTTTCAAATCTTGGTGTATTTGTCACCTGTTGTGGAGGAGAAATATCACTCGAGCGCTTTTCCACCAACCACAGACTACTAATGTGGTCCCCCGCACATCTACCATTCGATAGATGGCCCTCCCTTTGAATGAAGAGATTGGTCGAGTATCCAGTTGCGACAACCCAATTGAGCATAGTGTTGTGTCCTATTCACAACTAGAACCTTGCTATTTCACAATCTCATACTAGTACAAGGATCACGATGAACTGCCAGTGTAGTCTCAAGCATCACATAGTCTAAGTCGATGTTGTACATTTCACTACTTTGGCCAAAGTATTCTCATTTAGTACTTCGAATGAAGGTCATCTATCATATACACTACTCAGGGCCGATTTGACTTAAGGTTATCTTACACTATGCGTAGGCTTAGTCCTTCACTGGATTGTCAATCACCCTAGACTATCCTACATCAATCTAATCTAAGACAAAAAATATAGGTTCAAGTCCTTCACTGGATTATCAATCACCCCAAACCAACCTACGACCTTCTAATTGAAAGAAAAAAACCATCATAGCAATTAATTCACTCAATCTCTTCTATAATGGAAATATTTATCCTAGGAGTTCCTTAGCGTAACTCTATTAACTTAAAACTCTAAGTTGCTTGAATATACTTGACTACTGTCCTTATTTCATTCCTAGAATTTAGTAACTAGTTTACCCTTATTCTCCATATATGGAGATCATACAGAAAGAGCAACAATCATACAAAAATTTATTTCAATTTATTCCCATTCCTTCTTTCACAATAATTATCTATACTTAAAATTCTCTTTTTAAGCAAGGTAAATAAACAATTTGCTTCCGTTGTAATTACATTGCATTCAAGACACATCCTTCAGTTTTTGCAATCTTATAAATAGAAAACATAAATCATCTTTCATTCAATCAATCAGCTATGCCTATTTTTAATCTATCCTTAAAGATAAGCACAAGAATTCTTTTAGTTTGTTTGTTCAAAAACAAATAATAAAGAAGATTTTCTCCATGCTTATTTTCTCAATCTTTTCCTTCTTCGATGCTCTTTGAATGTTCTAGAATGCAACTAAAAACAACTCCTTTGTTGATGGCGATTCTCTCTAACTGAATTCCTCTAATCCCTCTCTCAAAGGTGTTTTCTCTACTGAATTTCCTACTCAGTTACAAATTCCTATGTTCTCCTCTCCAAACTCAAAATGAATAAAAACACAGTGACTGGTAATGCTAGTATGCACTTGTTGTATTTTCCAGAATCAATAATACAGAAAATGCGTCTACAGAATGTGATGAAAATGAGAGCTCAGAAATTACTAAACTCATAATGCTCAAGTGTGTTTTAGTAAAAGGTTGGGCATCCTTTTATAAGCCCGTAGTGAAATGGATTCCTCAAATGGAGGCATGCGAATGGACAACAGAGTGCCCAAAATTTGTCAATGTGATACATGGTGGGTTTTCAAGCCCCAAATCATTAAAAATAAGTGTGAATTGACCTCATTAGAGCCAACAAATCCAAGACTTGTTCAACTTAAACTCAGAATTTCCACTTACAGGAAAAATGTCCCTCTTTGGTGCACAACAGAGAATGACTCATGTTTGCTACAAAATTTTCAAGATTAAGCTTGCAACAACTCATTCCATCTGGCTGGTGTTTCCTTTTCTCCAGGGTTTGAATTTTTCTTCCATTTCTTCCTACGTTAGAAGCTCTCACTACTTCACGGGAAGGCTTTCTCAATATTTCGCTTATTTCTAATGTTATCTATAATGTTTCAAGGAAATATTTCCAACTTATGAAGTTTGGCATTCTTTCCTTAAAAATACGTTGCATTTTAAAGTGCTGAAATATTTCAAACATTGCACATTGATTTCCATTGTTTATTTCCCACTATGTAATAGTTGATTACTTCCAATGACTTAATAAAGTTAAGTCTTTATTTTACCAAATAAATTTCTTCTCTATTTCAAACATATATATATTTATATATATTGTATAATATTATTTCTCCAAAGTCTTCTTTATAATATTTACTCTAATTAAAAGATTTAAATCTTTTAATTTTACACTTAAGAGTTTTAAAATATTTAACTAAATACATTTATATATTTTACTATATAAATATTATTATAGTTCTTTGAAATATTAAACATATAAATATTTAAATACCCGAGTATTTAATATACATTTTTTTTTTAATATAACTATAATAATATTATATATAATTACATATATAAATATATTTATATTTAACAAATATAAATATATATACATATACATATTTAATTGTCGATTATATATATATATATATATATATATATATATATATATATATATATATATATATATATTGTGAGCTAGTGAGCATACTTTCAATATATATATCTATGTATATGTGTGTATATATAAATTCCAGGGAAAATATTTAATATTTCCACATTATCAGACGTATACTTATAAACATATATATACCATTGTATAATCCTCTATGTACATGTATATGTACGTACACCATATCGACACATCCATATGGCAAGTCCATTAGCCACTTACGCCTGTATCGATATGTTTATACTTACGGATACGTATATATACTAAATATGTGTTTATATGCTTACTTCTGGCATTCACATCCAAACATGATACCACCATGATGATCATAATCTCACAATTAAGCACAATAATAAACTTCACACACCGAAGTAGTCAAGACCTCTACTTGCAAGACATACAAGCTATGGATGACTTGCCTTATACTCATACAAAACTGACTTGGTTTACTCAGTCTAAGGTGAGTGTGTGTATGCTCAAATAGTTCACTTTATCGGTTATCCGACCAAGCCCCTCTCCCAAGTGATGTTTCCCCTCTTCCTGGAGGAATGGTTCATGTACCTGTACCCATAGATATACAATCTCGGCAGTTACTTGTTCACAACATTAACAGTGTACAAAACATCTTAAGTTAAAATATTCACAACTTAATAACTATGCATGCAACATTATTCAAGGATAACATCGATAGAAGTATTAATCAAATGAGACAATCATTTAAATAGAACACATTCATTTTGATAACGAAAATATTTTTTATTCATCTCAATGATTCAAACATTATAATCAATTTCCCTGAAACCTATGATCTCATTATGCAACAATGCGTAAACCTTATCAAAAGATAAAGGTTGAAAAGTTCTTATGTTGCAATGGCAAGAGAAAAGAATTTAGTGAAGTGAAAAGGAAGATGAGAACCTTAGTAACTCGCGTAAATTGGGACTAGTTAAGAATTATCCCTAGAATCAGAATTCCTAAACCAACAACTTATGACAACACCTAAGATGGCAAAAGATTATGCAATCAGGTTATGTAGGAAGGTTAGGAAGAATGACCAATACACACCTTATCTTGCAGTATAGTTTTATGACTCTAAGGAAAAAGGAGAGGAATTTCAAGATTAGGACATCAGAATGACGAAGGGAATTGTCGAATGAGTAACCACTATAACCCGAAAAAGATAGAGTAAGAAGCTGCACGAAATGTAGCAAGGTAATGTCTAGTATGCCAGGAAATGAAGATTGGATGTCATCATAGGTAGGACATGTAAACTCTCTTGCAATTCTAGAAGGAAAATGGTAGGACATAAGACAAATCAATGTGTCTATGTTAGTAGAACTAACGTAATGTTCTAGTGGACAAACTCATCAAAGTAATCAACGTTTTTGGAAAACTTGAATTATAGGATTTTAGTCCTAAAATAATATATTGCGACCAAGTAGTTGCTTGGTAATCTTGAAAGGTTATTTTAGTTTAAGAAAATAATGATAGGGTTGTGTAAACCATGATCATACTTTGAAACATTGAGTTGAGCGAATGTGCAATATATTATTATAGTCAATAAGCAAAAATGGTAAACCAAAACTTGCATGAAAATGATGTGAATGTATGCTTATATGTTTTACCAAAAGATAGTTAAAAGTTTAATTAGGCTAACTTTTATTAAACATTCGGGTTTAAGTCAAGCTTTTAAAATATGGTGAAACTATATGAAAGGACAAGAAATAATCCTGGTACATGTCGTGAAGAGGAACAAAGAACCACCAGTGTAGAAGAAACACTCGACTTGATTTTGGCAAGATTAACCAGTCTGGAAAATGAAAGAGAGAAAGACATATTGGAGAAGGAAATAACCATCAGCAACACGGAAGGTGAAAGTTCATCTCATGGACATGGTGAAAACCACAATCATAAGGAGAAGTCACAAACCAACTCTGCTGAAAGGAACATGAAGATGGTGTCCACAAAGCTATCTCGTGACATGAAGAAGATAACATATACAACACACCCATGATATAATATATTACTAAAGCTCTTTCTCCCAAAAGCATGTAGTAAAATCTATGATGCACAAAGGGAATTTACTCAAATAAATGTATGCATTTTTTCAACTAATATAAAAAGCACAATAATTATTACAATTACAAGACCACATCTAAATAATCAACTTCATAAACAATTAAGTATAAACATCTCAAAATTAGGATTGTCCAAACATGTTAAATCCCTTCTAAATGATAAGCAACCATGCCATGAAAATTAGAGGTATATAATCACCAACCATGTCATGGATTTTCAATTCACATATACAACACATCCATGAAATAACATATTACTAAAGCACTTTCTACCAAAACAATAAATATTAAAATCTATTATGCTCAAAGAGAGTTTACCCACATAGACATGTATTTTCCACCAATATAAAAAGAATAATAATTATTAAAACTGCAAGCCCACATCTGTAGAATACATTGATAGGAATAAATCAAGATCAAATAAAATATTATTTACAATGATAAAATGATTCCAACCTTTACATAATTTAATTCAAGGCATTGTGCAAGATGAAAAATATACCAAACCAAAATCTCTTCAAGCCCCCCGAAGTGATTTTCTAGATAGAGACTAGTAGGAATGTTATCCACCTCCCAACCATATTACCATCAATGAGCACAATAGATTTCTATGCCACCATAGAAAACCCCCAAAATATGGAGTAAAAAAATTATAGATAAACTTATAGCATGACCAATCTCACACACAAATTAGGGTCTCATACAAGACACCAATAATTTAAACCATGATTACATAGGGTTATCACAAACTATCCAATGTATAACACTACATGGGAACAATAATCCAATAGATTTCAAAACACAACCATAGTCAAGTGTGTACATATCAAGGGTCGAAAACAATAAATCACCACCTAGGTACTCATGACCCAACAAAAATTAGGAGAAAGGAATACGATAACAAACAAACAAAAAATGTATTATTTTAATACGCATAACCTTCTCCTTTACTATCTATTAACATTAATCATTTCAATTTTGTTGATGAAATAAAAAACCACTCTAAAACCTTACTATAATTTAGCCATTAATACATGTTAAATCATCATTTACACCAATGTTCATAAAATAAAAATAAGGGATGAAATCAATCATCCAATAAAAATATTTATTGTAATCATGTAAATAAACAATGGAAAAAAATGGTAATGGTATTCAAAAACTAATAAAACACAAGAGAATGGTGACAACCACCAACACAGAGCAATCAATTTGATGATCATGTTAGTGCCTAGTCATGAATATTTAAAAAATTGTAAGTTTGATTGATTTTTTGTCCAAATGTTGCAATTATACTATTTTAATATACTCTTATAATTAGGCCCCACTTTCCGGACTTCATTTTCGCAAGACCTTTCTGAAAAGGTATTACCATTGAAGATCCGACGGTTAGATCTTGAGTTAGGGCTTCCAGAAGTTTGTGCATAATTAGAATGTTGTTTTTGGCTCCAAATGGAGAATTGGGCTATTTATGGGGTAGTTTCTGAGTTTTGTGGGTAGTTTTTGGGAAAGAAGATCGCATGTTGCGAGTAGGGAAATTTCTATAATTTGCATGTATTGCAGAACTCGAGGATTGAAGATCCTCTGCATGTAAGAATTTCATACTTTGAAAATAATAAGATTTGTTAGTTTTTTTTTTGGTGTGATTTTCTGTGTCTCGGGTTGCACCCTCATCAACTAACAGTTGTGTTTAGAATCATATTTTCATTGTCTAAGAAGGATTATGCATGGCTCTAGCATGATTTTGGAGCAATTTTAAATGGTATTAATTAGAAACCAAATAGGGTTTCATTTATTGGCCAATTTTTCCATGCACCTACCCAAGAATAATAATAAAAATGTTTGTACCCTAAAGACATGAATTCAATATAAAAATGATGTCATGCCCATGTCAAATTTGTTACAACTGATCAATTATTATAGGATTTGATTTTTCATGCCATTTTTGTAATCCTTTAGCAGATTTCATTGATTCACCCACTCCCACTATGCACAAATTTTGGTGTCAATTTATGAGAAATTCGATGGAATATCTTCAAAGGAATTTTTTTCTATGATTATGATTATCCACCCTAAGGTGATGTTTTCATAACTATAAGGCATGCTTCATGAATTCATTAGCATGATTTCTCCCTACACTCTTTGTCAAGCATATTATTTGTGCCCTTGTTGTAGATTTATGTAAGGGTATTTATTTTTCAGTGTAAAGGGTTTATTATTTATCACTAGGTCAAGTTGTATTTTTTTTAGTACCTATGTATAAGACTACTACTCAATTTTATTTTATTTTATGTAATTTTTAATGGCAATGTAAACATTTTTATGAAGATTTGACATTATTTTATCTTGTTTTATAATTTGTCTCCATAAGTTTTTTAGAGTTTTAGGGGATTTAAGGAAACTCTAGGATCATATTTTATGTTCATGTTTGATCTTGGTTAGTTTGCATCTAATGTATGTGGAAAAACAAGTTCATTTTTTGCACATGTATTCCTTATGATAATTATTCCAATACTAATACATAAAATTATAAAATAGTTTAGGGGTTATTAATTAGAGATTACATTTTTGAGATTAAAGAGTATTTAAGGGTTTGAGCTCTACAAGATAAAGTCAAGTTTATAAAACTCATCTAAATGTTAGGTTTTGTAGTACCATTAGGGTTTAATTTAGATTATAATCTATAATGTAGGACTAGGTTTCAATCTAATGGTAGAAGTTCAATCACCCAAGTTCATAAAAATTATGAAAAATCATTTTATAATATTTTATTAATTTATATTAATATTTTTCGACCATTATGCACAATCCATTGTTATAAATTTCTACTCTTGTAACTATTAAAACCCTTAGAGAGATATGTATGTTTTTTATAATTAGGTTAATGTTGTTGTAAAAAATTAACAATGATTGTATATTCAAGGATTTGTGATCAAGTTTTAACTATAGTTGCATTTGTAAGAGAGGGGGACCAACCACTGTAAGGCCCTAGATCATGAAAGGCCAAGAGAGGAAAGGCTGCCCTAACTTACCTCAGTTTACAGGAAGGTTAAGATGGAAAAGATGAGAATGATGAGGATTATGAAGTCCTTCGATCACCCTACAATCCCGAGAGTTGAAGGGAGACTAGGTGAGTCACTTTTTAAGGTCAACTCTATGTCTCAGGTAGCTCTTTGTCAGAAGATATAAGCGCAGTTCTGGGATGACAACGTGGCGCACTGGTGTCTCACAAGCGTGTTGGTGTCCGTACGACAAGAAAACAAGATATACGAGGTTAAATCCTCAAGAAAGGACTGCTAGCCTAGTTTAGAGGTTTTGTGAACAAAAGAATGAGATTAAGAAGAATGAAACATAAAAATGAATGTGATAAAAGAAATATATTACCAAAAGGGTGACAGATAATTTTGTACAACAATCCTTTCGCCAATTTGCTTTGAGATCTCTCCACCTGCACACAAAAGAAAGGGGGAAATGTTGGGGCTGTTTAGGGCCTGCCTCAATTAGACCCTATTTTGGTGTTTCCACCTCCACGGACAACCAAGTTTGAAATGATAGAAATAAAGATAAAGAAGGGAATACAAGCTACGTAAACAAAAGACACTACAAATAGTACGTGCTTACTCGACCAAAGATGATAGAGAAGATAAGAGGAGATTACCACCTTTGTTCAAAGCTCTCAAGGCTTGTGGAGGAGAAAATGAGAGCAACTCTAGCCTCTGCTGCAATGGTGCTTGTCCTACACTCGCACTATTAGAGTGATGGAGTGGTAGATTGTTGCAATGGAGTGTAAAATGCTGCTACAAAGCTTGAAGATGGATGAATGAAGTGGAGAGAATGCTCAAATGGTCTTGCCAAAATTTTGTCGAAGAGAACTATGGATGAAGAATATGAAGGAAAGGATGAAAAATGACCATATTCAGGTCAGCTAGCCGAAGAGGGGTGTTACAATTTGACTCCCTATAGGAAGTGTAACATCTTTGCAGTCTCCAGTCGTAGGAATCTGTCAGGGACGTAAGCGCGTCACGCAAGCATCTACGCATCGCATGAGCATCCCCGATAGAAATGCCCCCACCAACACATAAAATAGGCACCAAGTGGAATGTGAGTAGCGGGCTTAAGTGGAATTAAGCCTCTGCCTTAGGTTTTATAAAGTGTAAGGGGGTAAAATGGAATTTGCGTTAGGGGTGCAAATTCACGCTTATACATTTTTCCCCCACTTTAGCGAGCATGAGTATTGATGAGTGCTTTGGTAAAGTAGAGTAGTAAAGAAGTGAAAAGGTAAGAGAAGTATACCTGAACTAACAAGGAAGCAGAGCACGGTCTAGTGAACTTAGAAGTGTAGGAAAGGACTTCATACTTCCATAGAACTACAAAGCTAAAGTATGAAAGCACCTCATAGGCTCATGGTCCTACAAGGGAGGTATCCTTCAAGAACTCTCACATGAAGGAAACTAGGAAAAGCACCTTACAAACCCACATATCTGCAAGGAAAGTATCCCCCAAGAACTCTCACATAAGGGAGACCAAGTAAGAGGGGACTTTTTAGATTCAGAGAGGGCGACATGTTTACCCGCATATAGAACACATCAAGAAGCGGTCGTGTAGGGTAGTGAATGGACAGTCACGCAGACCATCACTAAGTTGTAAGACTTTCAAAGGGGTCCCTTAGGAACCCCTCAAAAGGAAGGAGGGTCCACTCAAGGGATGCACTATTTGAAAAGTGAAGTCTAGTCAGACTACCCCCAAGCTAGACATAAGGATGTGAAGTAGGTCTAGTCGGGCTACCCCTGAACTAGACACGAAGAAGTAAAACTGATCTAGTCAGGCTGCGCCCGAGCTATATGCAAGGATGTGAAACTGGTCTAGTTGGGCTACCCCGAGACTAGATACCATAAAATTTTTTGAAAGATTTTGAAGGGATCCCTTGGGAACCCAGCATGAAGGGAGGGGTCCACTCAAGGGACACATTATCCAAAAGCTACCATCTTCTTTCTTGAATTGATTTATCATCAAGGAATCATTTCAAAATATGTTCACTTCATCAAATAATTTGAAAGGAAGGAGGTGCGCTCATGCGAGGGGAAGACTAAGACCATTCTCGCTTTAGAGGAGGGTTTCCAAGTCCTTTCTTTATGAACCCATGATGAAGGAAACATGTTTTTTCGGGGTTTCATGCCAAGAATGCAATCTTAATGAAGAAGCGTGTGAAGGATCTTCGAGAAAATATTTGTTTGGAAATGAATGTGTTTTCTAAAGACTAAGTGATGCAAAAGTGGTGTTGTCACACATAAGAGGGACAACTCAAGCAAAGAAGAGAGAAAGATAAAGGGAAAGGTAAAAGAAAATATATCACACACAAAGGGCACAGGGGGGTCTAGTTTTGCGGGGTCAGATATTCTTTTATTTATAAGTAGTAGGTAACCGCGGTGAGAGGTGAAAGATCATCAATCCCCAACTAGATCAAGGATAATGCATGGAAGACAAAGTAAAAATAAAAAATTGGGTCAACATGGAAGGAAGCCTAAATGCTCCCGACACTTTGCATCGTCCCCAATTTACCGAAAGCCAATCACAGACATGGAAGAATAGAGATACATATAGAGGAAGGTTTACAACACAAAAACCACGCCTGTATCCAAGAACCAATAGGGGTGATGAGGGTCACCCAAGCACATATAGCATGATTACGGGGGAACACATCACAACACACACACACACGTCTAATCTAAAGATCTAGAAAAAGGTCTCCCCATAACACTGGTCAACCAAGATGTCATCAGCTTCCCACTCTAGGTCATCATAAGGGGGAGGATGAAGAGCCTACAATGGTCTAATGTTAAGGGGAGGAGCTTCTAATCCTCCTATAGAAAGGGCCAAGGCAAAGGGACTAGTGAGGTCTCCATCGCTCAACTCTTGTGGGTCTAATGTCAATGACCTTGTGAAGATCACTAACAAGGTCAAAACTTCATCCATCAAGTTGAACATAAACTTGATGGGAGTGCCATGTTTCACCTTGGTGGACAAAGGAGTTTGCACCCAAGGTTCACCACTAGGCTCACCGAGAGACTCAGGAGAGGTGACAAACTTGGGGGAGGTTGAGACTGGTTTTGTCACTAAGACAAAACAAGTTAGCGTGGGGCTACCCTTTGGATAAGGCGGGCTCTTCTTATGTCCTCCCTTGTTGGAGGGACCACGCTCTACCTTATTCTTCATCGGGGGAGGTGAAATATACAACCAAAGTATTAATCATATCTGCAAGCTTTTGGAAAGGTGAGACATTCAGAACGGAGGTCAGCAGGGGTGGCTCAGTTAAAGGAGTGATAAACACCTGCACCTTTCTAGACGCATGTGCTCTCACAGCGGGAGCTGAAAGAGATTCAGAGCTATTTAGATCAAAAGAAAAAGAGGGGAAAGAGGAGGACACAGAAGGAGGTGCCATCTTCTCCTCCTCCTTCTTCTGTGAGGAGGCTTTCTTAGCCAGGAGATCCTTTTACCAATGCGTGTGCTCATGGGCAAGGTAGTTTTTTGCGGCTCTTAAAACTAGAAGCCAAAGATTACAAAGGGATAGAAGGATTATGTTCATCCATGGGAGTGTCTTTCACAACTGTTTCTAGTGGAGGGATAGACTCCTGAATGGGAGTAGAAGGGGAAGGTTCAAAAATGGCAGGAGGAATCGACTCTAGCACCTCGGTAGCAGGCCTCTTCTCATTCACTATTTTGGGAACAGTAATAGTAGGAGACTGCAAAGGTCGAGATAAAAAGGACTCTTTATGGGGGGATTCTATCTTCCATATTGAACGAGTGAAGGCTCCGTGGGTAAGACATGAAGCTCAAATCCAGGATGCTTGGCCTTTCACCAAGCGGGCACCATAGGATTCTCTCACAAGTGTGAGATAGAAGCAGATGGTACCCCAGCAGGGCGATAGGAAGCATCGAGTTGAGCAACGGAAGGGGAATAAGGAGGATCTTGGGACTACTTCTCTTCTTCTCTTCTACGTACCTTGGTGAAATCACTATCAAATTTTAAGCAAGCTCTATGCGAAATAGCATAACGCGAAGGAGGGAACCTCACTTTTGGCCTAGCACGCCCTTTCTTATAGTTTTTATATGTACAGTATAGGAGGCCCTTCCTAGGTAGAAGAGGACCAAGAGACACAGGCCAAAATTAATCTAGGGTATAGCTGCCATAGGAAATTGGTGGTCTATAACTGGTGTCATGGACAACATGTACTGAACCTCCATGAACAAACTTCAAACATTTGTGCACAATAGAGGGAACTGCATTCATAGCTACCAGCTAGGGGATACCTAGCTTCACTCTGAAGAGTTCAGACCTCAGGATGATGTTAGACCTAAGGCTCATAGATTTAGGCCCAATGAGGATTGATAGGATAATACTTCCTATAGGAGGTACAAAAATTTCATCGTGTGCAAACGGTACTCTCAAGTTCATCATACCCATCCTTATGCAGGAAGATAATTAGCATGATCTCCTCAGTTATGATATTTACTTGGGATTTCAAGAGGAGATGGATCTCTATTGAAGCCCATTGGCAGGTCCTATGAAGTGGAGGTTATACCAGTACCACTACTCACAGTTTGCACAAAGGGAATAGGTTGATTTAAGAAAGAGGCCATCGTGCACACCAAATAGTACTTCTACAAAGCCTCCTAAGGTTTATGAGATAAGGTAGTGATCCAATTAAGGTTTCGTTATGCAATACTTTGGAACCTTCCAACTATGCCCACTAGGGTTCACAGGTTGGGTTGCGAGGCAAAAGCCTCACAACACTCACAACTACAACACTCCTAGGATACGAGGAAAGGAGCTTTCAGTATCACAAAACAGAACCAAAATGGTTCACGTCAGGTTCACCAAAAATGTAAGAGAAGGGGACCAACCACTGCAAGGCCTCGGGTCACAAAAGGCCAAGAGCAAAAAGGCTTCCCTAACTTACCTTAGTTTAAAGGAAGGTTAGGATGGATGGGATGAGAATGAGGAGGATTATGAAGTCCTTTGATCACTCTACAATCTCGAGAACTGAAGGGAGACTATGTGAGTCACTTTTTAAGTTCAACTCTATGTCTCAGGTAGCTCTTTGTTGGAGGACAAAAGCATGGTTTTGGGATGACAGCACAACGCACTGACATCTCACAGGTGCACTGGCATCCATATGTCTAGAAAACCAGAGAGATGAGGTTAAATACTCAAGAAAGGACTGCTAGCCTAGTTTAGAGGTTTTGTGAACAATAGAATGAGATTAAGAAGAATGAAACACAAATACGAATGTGATAAAAGAAATATATTACCGCAAGGGTAATGAAGATAATTTCGTACAACAATCCTTTTTCCAACTTTCTTCAAGATCTCTCCACCTGCACACAGAAGAAAGGGGGAAATTTTGGGGCTATTTAGGGGCATGCCTCAACTAGACCCCGTTTTGGTGTTTCCACCTCCATGGATAGCCAAGTTTGAAATGATATAAATAAAGATAAAGAAGGGAATACAAGCTACATAAACAAAAGACACTACAAATAGTACGTTCTTACTCAACCAAAAAAGATAGAGAAGATAAGAGGATCTTACCACCTCCATCCAAAGCGCTCAAGGCTTGTGGAGGAGAAAATGAGAGGAACTCAAGCCTCTACTACAATGGTGTTTGTCCTACACTCACACTATCAAAGTGATGGAGTGGTAGATTGCTGCAATGGAGTGTAAAATGTTTCTACAAAGCTTGAAGATGGATGAATGAAGTGGAGAGAAGTCTCAAATGGTCTTTCCAAACTTCTATCAAAGAGAACTATGGATGAATGGATAAAGAATATGAAGGAAAGGATGAAAAATGGCCATATTTGGGTCGGTCGACCAAAGAGGGGCATTACACTTCGACTCCCAATAGGAAGTGTAATGTCTCTACAGTCTCTAGTCACAGGAATTTGTCGAGGATGTAAGCGCACTGCATAGACGTTTATGTGCTACACTGGCGTCCCTGACAGAAACACCCCCATCGACACACAAAATAGGAGCCAAGTGGAATGTGAGCATTGGGCTTAAGTTGAATTAAACCTCTACCTTATTTTTTCTAAAGTGTAAGGGGATAAAAGATAATTTGTGTTAGGGGTGAAAATTCATGCTTATACAACATCATTCAACCTAACTGCGTAAAGTTAGAGATATGTGATATAAGTATAAGTAATCCTCAAAAAATTATAATAGTTAAATAATATTGTAGAGTCATATTTGTGTAAGGATTCATTATAGTTTTATTTTTTATATCTTTAAAAGATACTTGGGATTACTCTCTTGATCTTGTTAAGGCTCTAAGTGTAGAAGAGGTCTTTGATCCTCTTGTTTGTTGGCCTTTTCCAAACCTTGAACTTGAACATAGGTGTTTTCCCTATGTTAGAAAGTTTGGTCACCTTTACCATGCCTAGGTGAAAGCCTTAGGGTGAGGGTTAGTGCAAAAAATAACACCAACAGATTAGTGACTCTACTAGGGAATATCCTAGTTCCTTCCCATTTAGATTGTGCTCAAAATAAATTCTTTTTTATATCAATTTAGTCCTTCGTATCATTTTCCCTAAAAAAGGATGGTGACTATATTGTTACAATATAAATTATAATCAAAATTATTCAACATGGAAAGGTGGAGATTGTTGTATAGAGGTAAATATAAAAATAAACTAGTAAATGAATCTTAAAATAAAGAGCAGTGTACATGGAAAGAAAAAAATAGGTAAGCCCTCTAAATCTACTACAATGCATTTTTAAAATGATGTAATAAATCCTACAATAGAAGATGACTTTCTTCTTTATCCTAAGGATATTCTTCCCTTGAGAGTTTTTAATCAAGGTATTGGGGAGGAATTGTATGGACCTAAATACTAAGAATTTGTAAATGAGATTAAGAGAGTAAAAAGCTCATTTGAGGAATCTCTTATGGCTATAACAAAAAAAATACATAATTCCTTGTATTACCTACAATCTACTTCACCTAGTAGAGAGAAAGAGTTTCCATCCTAGGATGGAGGTTATTTAAAAATTAAAATGATCAAGGTATGTGGAGGATGAAGATACTGAGGGAGAGGAGTCCAAGGATTATCCCAATGCATAGTTAGATTACAGGGACCAAAAAAAAAAATCTAGCCCAAGAAGTATCTCATTTTAAAGATAAGTTGTCCAAGGTGTACACTAAAGGGGATGTAAAGGATTTGAGGTGAAGAATTAAAATTTTAAGATAATTAAATTAGAAAAGAAGTAAAGGAGTAAAAATATAAGTGGTGGAGTAGGAAATAATAGAATATAGGCATCTTCTAGGCCACCTTTAAATATATAAATACATAGGTAGTTAAAAAAATTTGGGACCTAGGTATACAAATCTAGTTTTAATATAAGTTAGGTCAAATCTCATGAAGTTTCAAGGGAATAATGGTGTTTTAAAGGAAGATCACTTTAGATACTTCAACAACCTAACTAATGATTAAATGATTGAGGAGGATGATGTGTTGACGAAGCTATTTGTTTAGTACTTGGATGACATAGCTAGAGTGGTATAGGTGTTTTCTTAAGGGAAGCATTAACTCTTGGGTAGAGTTCCAAAGAGTATTTAGAGATCAATATGTGGACAAGGTTGACCCCAAATTCATGTAATAAATGAATTCACAAAAATTTCCAAGGGATCCGTTGAATATGTGTCAAACATCAATAATAAATTTTCTAGACTCGTGAAAAATATCCCAATCTGCATGAGCCCAAATTATTCCATGTGTTTATTCTTACATTGAAATTAATATGATACCAATATGGGATACCTATTAGGAGATAAAGAGCTCCACACATTAAGAGACATGCAAAGAATCTCAAGAAAGATACATAAAATAAGTGATATGTAAAAATATTATCGTGATAAATGCTAAAGTAATAATGATCCTTTTGATAAAGATAAAGTGGATCAAGTAATACTTTCACTAAAATAATTGAGCTACAAGATAGCTAAAAAATGAGAAGAGTGTGTAAAATGAAAGGCATGATCAAGGAAGAATAAAAGAATTCCTAGTCTTTTTAATTATCCTTATAACACCTCTTGGCACAAAATGAAACCTATTGTATCATACCCTAGACCCTCTAAAATGGTTATGTGTCAATAATGTTCAGGATTCTCCATAGTGCATAACTTGAAAGATGCCTAATTCACCACTATAATGTGTTATACATTTAGTAGTCATGAACCCTAATGAAGACTATAATGAGTGGAGTGATAGCATCCACTGGGCAAATATAGATCATGATCATCAAAGCATTAATATGTTATCCTCACAAAAAAAATTAGTGACTATGACTACTCTTTTGTAGAATAGTGATCATTATCAAGACATAGAATATAGGAGACATGGAGAGAGATTTCACCATCAATAGGTATTTTCTAGTGAAGATGATGAACATTTTCATGTTTATAATATGGAATCTTCTACAAATAATTTCTAGTTAAGAAGAAATTTCAATGAAGAAATTGGAGTCTTAGCTACAAGAGAAATTTCTCAAGTCAAGAGTGGCCATAATATAAGAAGCAAGAAGACTCAGAAGGGAGGCCTTATGTTAGGAAATGACAAAGGCATCTACATAAAATAAAAACAAAAGGAGAAAAGTGTTCAACCTGCTACACTAAATGATCCTAATAATAAGTAAGATCCCTCCTAAAAAAATCATAATGCTAGGGTCACATATTTAAGGAGGAGAGCTTTAAAAGGAAAAAGGATCCAATCATCTAAGATTTATATAATATTTGAGAAGAAATATGTCAAGCAAGGTAATACTAACCAAACACTTTTTTCTTATACTTTGTGCAAGTGAAAGTGATTAAAAAAGAGAAGCCCAAATAAGATAAATTACTCAATCACAATAAAAATAAAGCAATCAAGATAAGACATAAAAGAGATTCACAAAAAATATAAGCACGTAATGCTACCTATATTGAACCTCCTAGTTATGATAGCTTGAGTGGATTTTCCCAAATAGATAATCCACTATATGATTGTATGTTTGTGCTCAAAGTAACAACATAATGTGTATTCAAAGTTGATTATTCTTTCCTAGAGGGACCTCCAACTTATAGACTTTTGAAGAGTCCAATAGAGGTCTAGGATGCAAGGAGAGGATTTAAGGCTCAAAATGCATGATACCTTCAAGGAAGGAGAGGTGGAAAATTGGTTGATAGAGATTAGTTTGATTGGTATGCTACAAGATTATAGGAGAATTTAGGGTAGAGATTGAGCTTGGAATAAATTGGATGGCATAGGTTTGATGGAGTACCATAAGTTACTTTAGAAGGATTTTAAAATAGGTGGATGTTGGAGTATTCCATACTCCAACTACATGTGAGAGTTTAAAATTTTATTTTATTGGGAATGAAATATTTTCCCCATAACCCAAGTACATAGGCCAAATTTAAAATTAGAATTTAAAAGGGAATAGAAGATTTGGCCATACCTCAAATTACCACATGTCATGTGCATGCTATGACAAGTGGATCCTCATGGGTATTTGGGTGATTTGAACATTGTGTAATCATTGATAAACCCATGTACAAGTCATTAGATGTTGTAGACACCTAAAAATATCTTAAGCATATCACACACTTGATATTTCTTATTAACATCATTTTCTTATCATTATCACCTAATTCATCTATTTAATTAAATAATGTCAATTATTTAGTTAAATTCACCCTATTCTCCTATTAATTGAATAACTAAGGTTATTTGGTTAATTCATCATTTTCATGCTAATATTCCCCTCATTTGATTAAATAATGTCAAATAATTTAATTAAATTTCATAATTCTCTTTGATTAAATAATTCCTAATTGTTTGATTAAAGGTCCTAATTCTCTCCACTTGCACAATTAAATGATTTTCATGAATTGTTTAATTCACTAATTATCCCTCTAATCCTCCAACTTCTCCGACTTGCACAAGGATATTCCCTTTTCAAATTAAAATGTTTCCCTCCAAATGGAAATATCTCTCACATGGCTTCCTAAAATTTAGGGAATTTGTTGAGTCTCTTAAGGATTGTGAGCCCTTGATCTAATTTCTTGATCCATGCCTCATGGATTATTAGTTGTTTGATTTTTCCTTGATCCATGTTCACCTTTTTCATTCAATTTCATCCCTCGATCATGATTTTCCATCCTCGCCATTGATCAATATCTCTCAAATCTATAAATACCAAGCCTATTTCCTCTTGGATCATCTACAAGACTTCATGCAAAGTTATAATCTCAAATTTATGACTTCATTGGAGCAATTTGAGAGCATCTTGTGAATCAACTTCATCAATCTTCATCATCAAAATATTTTTCACATCAATGGATAATACATAAACTAAGCCATCCAAATCCATATCTACCCATTATCCATCAGTCTAGAATGGGATTGAGAGGTTTACACATTAGTTAGATTCAATTTTCTTTAATTCATGTTTATTGCTTTGATTTGAATCTTTTTAATGTTGTGTAATTAAATTTCATTGAGAATATGTCTTTGCTTGATAATTATCTTATTTAGTGTTATGTTATTTGATCAATTGATTTCATATGTTCACATAATGGCATGCCCAATGGGACCCCATGTCCCTAGCTAATCAAATTTTTTTATGTTTTTTCATCCATTATAGGATACAGGGGTAGTCTAATGCTTCTACAAATACCAACACATTTGCAGCTCAAATATTGACACTTTTGCAAATACCAATGCATTTACAACAATATTCCAATGCATTTATAACAAACTCCATTGCTTTTGCACCCTAGAAACTCATTTTGGGGACCTTGCAATAGTCCAAGGAATTTGTATCACACAGAGCCACACATTTTCCATATAGCAATGCATTTTCGTTGATAGAGCTATGCATTTGTATTGACATATCCATGCATTTGCATTCCTACTTTTGCACCCCATCTTCAAACAATCATATCTCAGTCATAAAGTGGTATTTTCAGTGCTTTTTTTTTAAATGGGGTAGAATTTTGTGCTCTTCGTAGTGGTGCAAGTGTTTTTTAGTTTTTGTAGAGATTTTCTATTTTGGGGTCCAATTTGTAGGGTTTATTTAGGTTTTTATGCTTAATCTTTTAATAACCCTAACATCTTCATGTTTTCTTGATTTCATCTAACATTTACATCATGTGGAATTTGTAATAGCATTTATTAATACTTGTTTTGAGCTTTAGCCCTACAAAAATTTGATTTGGTGTTTAAAATGAACAAGAAGTTCTTTCACATTTCAAATTGGTGCTTCACAAATTGAACCACACAGCTTACATCTTTGTTTGGGATTAAAAAGAACATACAAAGTACACATTTTGATTTGGTGCTTTAAAAATTTAGCACATTTATCTTTGGTGCACATTTAAAAAAAATAAGTGTGTGCTTTGTCTTATGTGTGTGGTAGATTGTTGATGTGTATCATCTCTCCTCGCACCTAGTGCAATCTTAGGTGAAGAGAAACATCTTCAATTTTCAATCTATTTGTAACCCTATAAGGTTGTTGCTACGTATCCTCTCCCCTCATGCCTAGTTTGATATTCCAAGTGAAGAGAAATAGTATCTCCTTTTTTCTTTTAAGTATGAGGCTTTCCTTGAGATACATCCATGCAATAGAGAACTTGAGAGTTTGACCTCAAGTGTAATTTTGGGGTGTGTTATATAAATTGGTTGTGAGTGAAAGTTGTAGGTAAATTCATGTATGTAGCACTTCAAACTTGTGTGGGTTTCCCAATGTGATGTTTGAGAGGTTGACAATGTTCTCCAAGTTCTACCCACTAAAACCTATTTTTTTTATAGGCATAAGACCATCCAACATCTTCTTAAGGAGGAGAAATGGAATAGCATCATTCCATGAAGTTACTCGTCATGTATTAAGCATAGTTGAGATGACAAACAAATTTCAAGGAAATTTTCCTTCCAAGGTAAGAGGTGTATTGTGTACGCATGCATACTCTAGTTACTCATTCTATGGGTAGTATTTTATTGTGTGGGCCTGACTTAAGAAGATAAAGCTACTTGACTAAATAGGATTGTGCTTGTCTTGTTCTATCAATCTATTTCTAGTGAACTTTGTGGAAGAAAGATCACAAAATATCTCCCATTACCAATTGAGTCAGTTGAACACATTGCTTGCAAAATCATCAAAACACTCAAACAAACATTAAACGTGTTTATGACAAAATTCTAAACCCTTTGAACACATTTTAATGCACTTGAAATACATTGTACCTTTATATGCATCTAAGTATTTCTATTTTTAACAAAGTAGTATCTTTGTGTGCATCCTAGTACCATTGTCTACATCTTTGTGCAATTGGTTCAAAGTAAATCTAGGTAACTAAAAATTAGTATTTTTTCTTTTCACAATATAGAGCTTTTGTGGAAAACAATTTATGTTTTTTTATACATCTTAGTGCTAGAAAACATATAATCAAGATATTTGTGTGGTAAAAATAACAAAATATTAAATCAAAATTCAAAAATTAAAATTAAAAGAAACGTTTAAAACTATTTGTGTTACTTTCAAAAAAAAAAAAAAGGGAATTCATCCTCAATATTGTTTTTATCAAAATAAATTTTGGGTTATCATTCGACCAAATCATTGTCATTCATCAAACATCCAAACATCAAACAAGGTTCTCGATCAAAGTCACTTGGAAAATTATCAAAAATAGTCTTAGATTGTCATTTGCGAACAAAGATACCATATTCATTAAAAATCAAGCATCAACCACCAAACATCAAAACATCTCATCTCAAAACAAAAAACCTAACGTTTGGATATAAATCATTTAGGATTGAATCCTTTATCATATCAACTAATTTAGCCTTATACTTGGAAATACTTTTTTAAGGTGTTTAGGTAGAATTAGCAAAACCATTTTGGACAAACTCACTTTGGAGTCACAAGTCTACTCCCAAAGTAGTAAGTTCATAATCATCATCATAACATAAAATCCAATCAATCAATCAATTCTTAAGTGTGGTCAAAATCAAAAGTTTCACATCCTTCACTCATCCACAAAATCGTTTAAACATTGATCCTAAAATTCATCAAAGTGGTATCATTAGCAATATTTGAAAACGATCAAAGATATTCAACAAGGTCATTGGTATTTAACTTCTCCGAGGATTGACACATTCCTTCATTATTCAATCATTTATTCTAGAGGTCTTGAAAAATTAATCTTGAAAACATGACGATGCCACTCAATTATCCAAACTCACTTCCCTACAATTCATACATAGGGTCATCATATCCTACAAACTTCAGTGACATAACAAATTTGGTTATACATGGTCAAAACTTTGGAACACCTTGTCATATGATAGATCTCAATCAATATCAAAATTTACCAATCTATCAAGCAAACAATCAAGGCATGAGTCTTTATCAAAAAACATTAGTTCTCAAAACTAATACATCACAAACATGAACATGTCAAACATGAACATGTCAAACATGAACATGTCAAACATGAACATGTCAAACATGAACATGTCAAACATGAACATACCAAATGAAAATATATCAAATCCTCACATAGTGAATTATAGGATGGATCTATTCACACTTCAACAAAGTCAAATATCATATAAAAATCACAATCCTCAACATCCATATCAATATCAACCACAACAAGTGTCACAACATCAAGTAGTGTTGCAACAACATCAAGGGTTTTAAAATAAATATCAAAATCAAAATATACATGAAATTTCCCTAAATTCACTTGCCAAAATAATAGACATGCTTCTCCAACAAACATATCAATCTCCAAATCAATACATTCCTCATCAAAATCATCAAAAATTTGATTTTCATCAACAAAAAAATCCATCCTTACAACATCAAAATGTGGTGTATCAAACACAATCTCAACAATCACCTCAACCACAACGAAATTTGCAATCCAATAACACCACCACACATGAATATACTCATTTAGGGGAACCAATCGAATCGGTGTTAAAGACATTAGTCACTACCAATCTTATAAATATTCCAAAAGGGGGTTGTGTATCTATTCTTCAATGATTGTCATGGTATAAAAACAAGGATTATTGAAAATATCATAGAGCAAAAGGTCGTGAAACATCAAATTGCATTCAACTCAAGAACCTTATACAAGACCTTATTGATCAAGGAGAAATAATTTATGAGGATAACATTCAAAATTCATCCACAAATGATCACATTGATGATATCTCTAAATTACACAATAATAAAATCAACATACATGAAGAGTCGCTTCCCAAGCATGATAAAAATCCTTCACAAATGTCTATCAAGGATTCATTTCAATAAATATTATCATCATTGATGTCATGGTTGAAGATATTGACAATGTCTCTACCCCATCCAATGAGAAGGTTGATATACCTCAAGACTCTTTCCCAAATAATGATCAACATCTTTCACCACGGTCTATCAATGGTCCCTTTCAAGACATATTGACATCATTTGATCTCATGGTTACCAATATTAAAGAAATTATTAATGCACCATTTGATCCAAATCCACTTGAGGATCAAGAAAATTTTAAACCAATGCTCATACCCAATGAAGAAAATCTAAGCCAAGAGCTATCACCCACATATCCTCATTTTGAAGAAATTAAAGAACCCTTGGCAAACAATCCATCTTTTGAAATCAACCCATGTCAAGAATCAAATCCAAAGCATACCAAAAATAACACCAAAATGAGTCAAGATCAAGGATCCATGTCTTCTCAAGATATAATGGGTTTATTCCACTCTGATAATAAAGGTAACTCCAATAAAAGTCAAGATCAAGGATCCATATCTCCAAGATACTACAATGATTTAATGGGTATCTTCCAATCCATACAATATTTCACAAATGATGATCATATCCATATATCACATACTCCTATATCTACCCATGGGATGCTTACTCCTAATGGACATGTAGATGATCATCCAAAATAAGAGTCTCCTACTCTTAACATCATTACCAATGAACAAGGGTCTCATATTCTTCATATCCTTACAAATGATCAAGGCATAGCAGAATCCACAAATATATCAAAAATTGATCATGATGAAGATCCATACATTGAGTGTGAATCCTTAACATCTCTTGAGGAACAATCAAAATCTGACACATTCTGAATTCATATTGAATACATTGAGTATGAGGGTTTCCAACATTATTAGAGTAAAGCATTATGTTTTCAAAAACATGGTATCTTGGAATCTACAAAGATAGTCAACAATAATGAGCAACAAGGTCTTGGTTATACATCAATCATGGAATCCAATCATGTCAGAAATACTTATATAATACTGGGGGCAACCTTATCTAGTGCAAACATACACATGAGGAGCATGAAGAGTCCTTATGATGAAACTGCTACCAACACTACAACCATTCATATCATGAATCATCATCTATGAATTTCTCTACTTTCTAATTGGGACCAACAATAAGAAAAATATCTATATCGAGGAAAAGAGCAAGTTATCAAATAAAAATTCAAATGGATACCAAAGAAAAAGAAAGACAATTATCCATATCACACTCTATTAGTCAAATAAATTATGGGGAAAAATCAAAAAGGAAGTTCATCCATCAAAAAATGTCCACTGATACAAAAGAAGACTTCAAGAGCAACCTACAAGGTATATGAAGAAGTTGGTCCCAATCGAATCTTCATATCCACCCATCATTGCTCATCATCCCAAGTTTAGATATTCAAATATTCCAAACTATCAACCCATCCATTTATGTCTTATATCCATCAACACACTTCACCATCCACTTCAACATTCATGATATCCAAATCTCGCATTGACCATGTCTTGGCAACAACTCTTTATCATAAGGACTTTAGGGGCACTCTATCACAATGTGTGCATCTAGATAAGGTTAACTCTAGTATTGACAAAGTGAATACGAATTCTTAGGGTATACATTCAAATGCATGTATTTTAGTAAAGCAACTCCTCTATGAAGGATATCATTGGCACATCATGAGAACAAAATCTACATCAGCACCACCAAGTGGTTCAACATGAGCATAAAACCTTCATAAAATTAAAAAATTAAAAAAATCAAGAAAATACTAAAGAGAAAAATCATCCTCTAGTGAAAACCACTACAGTGGCTCTTTGGGAAAGTACCATGATGAAAACCTAGCAAATAGGAATCATGTGTAGAATCAAGCATCTCATCTATCCTATCCATAATAAATCCAACATATCATCCATCTTATCCATAATAAAGCCAACATTCCATCCATCCAATCTATTTTCATCCATCTTCCAAATTATCTTGATCTTGACAAATATTTGGAGTATACTTCAAACTTGCTTATGGAAAAATCTTGAAATGGGTTACTATCATTGATCCTACCCTATCCAGCATTATTTGAGCCATGCAGTATTGTCCAAAAGAGAATTCTTTATCCATATATGATATCTTATCACAAGATAATCCTTGGCATCCTCTGCATACCCATCCATTCATCTATCCATGCATCTACCCATGACATTCCATACATTGATGGAAACTAGGGGTAGATACTTGATCTTTCTTTCGAATAACTCTTGATCCATGTCCTATATCTCACAATGTGGCATTGAAATCGTGATCTAGGTATCATTTAGAAAATCCAAAAACATTTGAAATATCTCAAAACCCTAAACAACCTCATAACATTCAAAAACTCAAAACAACCTCAAATAATCTTAAAATCTCAAAAATAGCCTCAAAACATTTCAAAACATAAAAACCATTGAAATATCCTAGAAAAAAAAATCACCCATCTCATTTCACTTTCACCCACAATAAACTTTCAAACATAATAAATTGATTATTAATGAGAAGTTATGGCACCAACAACTTGGTCACATTGGTGAGAAGGGTCTTAGAACCATGAAGAATAAGAGTCATTTTGAAGGCCTTGATGATTGTAATCTCGATTTCGACTTTTGTGAACATTGTGTTTATGGAAAACAATGTTGTGTTTATTTTTACTCTAGTTCTCACAAGTCTTCTGGGGTTTCAAACTATGTTCATTCAGATGTTTTCGGTCCTGTGAATGTCCCTTCATTATCAAAATCTGTATATTTTTTTTATTTTATAGACGATTACAATAGTACATGTTGTCAATTAGTATTGCACCCTAGTTGAGTTAGACTCAACTTTCATGTTGGAACATGGAATTGTTTTCAAGATGTGGGTAACTTATGATGAGAACAAATCTCCAGCGAGGGTTGGTTCCCCTGGTAGATCACCTATATTAAATGATTTATGAGAAAAAGGATAGAAATATAACTTGGAATGAAATCCTAAAACCTAATGGGTGATGCATGTACAGAGCAAAAAAACCTCAAAACATCAAAGTGCAAATGAATGGCGAAAAGAGTGGAGGTTGAACTTTTGTTCTAGGGTTTTCTATTTTTCCCTAGGTCGGCTTATGCTTTTTCCACATTAAATTTAATTTTTATGTCTTCACTAATACCTTCGTGGTATTATTTTTTTCCTTTGCATATGTGTTGCGAGCCTAGGTTGCATTATTCCTTAGTTCTTTTTTATGATTTTTATAGAAAATTAAATGCCCAAGCCTTGAATACCTTAGTATGCCTTAGACTTTATGATTTTTTAAGAAAATCAAAAGGGAAAGTTAGAATATTTTATACTTTGCAAAAAAACCAATCAAAAAATCAAGGTCGACCTCCTCTTTCTATTTTGTAAGTTTGAAACTGCAAATGATGTAAGACATTATTTAAGCAATGTTTCTATAAATTGCTTGATTAATTGTCATTAAAAATGCAGTGTGATAAGAACAAGTGTTGAGGGGTGATGAGTCCAATTAATGGCTCAATTTAGATAGGGTTTATTATATAGTTGTTGATGATACTATAGACTTTGGCACCCGGTTGTTGGCATCCTTTATGTTATTTGCCTAGACTTGAGAACCTTGGGCATAAGCTTATCCTTGTGATTTTTGATAATATTAACGTGTTATGCAGATTAATCTATGTTGATTTTACATGTGTCTGAATGGATGTTGTTTTAAGATAATTATGGATATGCAATTGTTTGTGTGTGCTAATTTTATTAAGCAAAGATCACATTAAGATGTTATTATGAATGAAGCCTACAAAGTAGAAGAAGTTCCTACCAGCTGGTTGGTTGCCAAAGAAGTCAAAAAGATGATTATTAAAAGGTCAATGGAGGGAAATTCCTAGTCACATGAAAGATTATAGCTGCCTTTTTAATGATCATAATTGTTAGTTGAGCAAATATAGGAGATGTTATGTTAAATATGTGTTTAGGCAAGAATGGCTTGACCAAACCATGTGCATGCATAACCTCCTTTCCTCTTTCTATGCTTCCAATGAGTGGCATCCTAATTTATTGGAGTTGACTGCCTAGTTTGTTAGTTAGTTAGTAATTTTCTTCTTATAAATAATAATCAGATGCTCATTCTCAAAAGGTTGTATTTTCTAATGTTGTACTTCCATTCCTAGTTTTTTTTAAGAAATACAGATATGTTGTTGTTCCATTGTAATCACACTTTCAATGAATAAAATGATATTATAAGTTTGTTGCATCTGAGTTAGGTTCAAGGGAAACTCACCCAAGTGGGGCCACTTGGTGAGATTCCATCCTTTAGCTCAGTCTTTACTTTTCTATTTAGTAATAGTTACAATTTAGGCAATTGTTTGTTCCTGCAGCCACTAGAATTCCATTTTTTGTATGTTCCTACAGCCAAAGCAAACAAAATAGTTTCCTGTCCGTTTGCTGATATTTCTATTTTTTTCATGCATTTACTTCAATAAATTTATTGGTTTATCCTTAATGTTTATGTTACTTCCTTTCAAAAATCTACTTTCGGCATTGTAACTTTTCTAGTTATGGAATGAATATGGCTACAAAAGGAACCTAGTGCACATATAGTGCTGACCCATTTCAATTTCATGTCCTTGGTTTGATAATTAAATGAACCTCCATGATGATAAATTTATTCAATATAGATTTCCAGTCTCTGAGTTACAACTTTAAGGGATTAGTTTATAATCATTAGAGGAGGTCAACATTTTTGGCCTAATCGAGGTATGTGTCACATCATAATAAATATTTCCACTTTTGTGGGAGTCAACTTCTCCATCAATTCATATGCCCACTCATCACCACCTTTCTCTCTTCCATAACTCCACCATCACTTCTCCATCACATCACTTCATTCCATCACCACTTCAATTAATTGCTCAATGGTACTTTCCACGTAACTTGTACTTCTATCCAAGTTTTTAGGTTGTGCATTACAATTTGTTATCCTTGAATTATTTTAAATGCATTCATATTAATTAATGTATATTAATGTTGATTTTTCTTACATAGCACATATATATACTTTGACCTATCAAATCATAATTATATCCTAGCCTATGAGGACACATCCTCTAATTTAGGTTGGGGGGAATGCAAACCTTTTTGTCTGTGTGTAATACATGCCAGCAAATTTGAATTTGAAATGACGGATTGCATGTGTGATAGGACACTAAACTGTCATCATTTTTCTTAATGATACCTTTCATTTATGTTTTATTCTTGCCTTATCCATAACTTTAATAGTGCCATAGAGGTAAATTGAAAGTCACATGATATTTGTGTTAATATTGGAGAAGAGTTACAGGAAGCTGTGAAATTGGGTTTTTAGAGAGGGATTGTAGGAAAAGGAAATTTTGCAAAGGTGTTGCCTGGTAGTGGATAGAAACAATGGGAGGAAAACTAATCATAAATGAACCTACAGTTCATGATGTGTTATTACAGGATGCACTTTCTTTGGCTGAGTTTAGGAATTGTGGGTGGTTAGACTATTTTCTAAAACTGTATAGTTTCAATGAGGGTATTGCTCTGGAATTTTCCCAAACGCTTTCTAACGGAAAAACAATGGTTAAAGGGCTAGAAGTTATAGCCACAGAGGAGATAATTTTTGAGCTAACAAGATTTACTACCAATGGAGAACCATACCTTGCTTCCAAGGATACAAGGTCGGCTAGGGCAGAGTTTACTGAACCTAGTGATCCCTCGTTGGTTATTAATAAGCAAGGAATAAGGAGGACCTCTCTACCTAAGTTGTGGAAATAAGTTGTTGTCCACATTGTTAATTACATCACCTACGAAGGCCTCCAATCATGCCTTCATTCTATGCACTTCAAACTTCTAAATCATATGAGGAATGGGAGAAGGATGAACGCGCCTAATGTGCCAAGAAATCTCCTTACAATTATGGTAGCTGAAACACAAAAAGGTAGGGATAATTTTGTTTCTCAACATTGTTTGATAAAGCTATTAGTTGAAAAATATTTGCAAGTAGTATCTAGAATGAAATGGAAATAATTTGTGAGCATAGACCAATTTAGACTAGAAAATGTAAACACTAGAGGTCGACCCTTAGCTCATAGGGTTAGTGAAGGTGAGAGCATTATTGAAACCACTCTAGGAGCCTCAACTTCTAGAGAAACATCTAGTGCAAACCCTCCTGCAGCTGAAGCCATTTCTTTTGACTCTGAACACACAAATGAAGAGAGTTCATCTTCAGGCCTTGAAATTAATATTCCTCTTAGAAATACACCATGCACTACAGCTGCTGCTAGGCGGGAGAAAGAAAAAATGAGTGAAGTAGAAAGTAGAAAAGAAAAGGATAAGAAGAAAGAGCCTGTGAAAATAAACCCTAGCCCTAGAAAGTGAAAAAAAATGGAAGTTGAAATTCTTGCAGCCATAGAAGTTGAAGTTCTTGTAGCTCAATAGGGGAAAACAAAATTCCACCAAAGAAATCAAGATTAACCAAGTCTTCTACTGATGAGACTCCAAGAAGAAGTCGAAGACTCAGTAAAGTATCTGAGAAAAAGGAAGAGACTCCTAGAGTACAGGAAAGTATAGATTTGGTAGAGACACCTAGGGAGTAGTTAAATATTGGGTTGGAAAAAATTTCTTCTATTGCAAAACAAGTTGGACAACAAGAACCAGTGGCAGGGCAGGCTGAATATTTGGCTGATGAGCAATAAGAACCGTTGCTCACTACTGATACAGAGCTACCTGAATATGAGGAACCAATACAGAGAAAAATCATAGTTGGAATACACAAGCCTACTTCTTCATGGGCATTTGTGGCTCTAAATTTGTGGAAGGAGATGCAAGAAAAATAAAGAGAATGGACAAGAGAAAAATGCAAGTTACTGGAAGAAGTTAAAAAAAATGATGCAGAAATTAAGGAGAAAAATGTAGAAATTGTTGCATTGAAAGATAAAGTGGATAATATGGTGGCTTTAGTGCCACAAATGATGGCATGTAGGACTCCTTCGAGGGTGTATACACTGCACTTAGAGGAGTGCCATATTTCTTTCAAACTATCCAGGATTGTTTCAGGTTTGAGTCCTTCACTTGAAACACCACATGAGTTTTTCTCAGGTTATCAATCTTCTCCCATTGAAGTTAAAAAATTTCTATGTGAACTATATTTGCATAATTATGTTGTGCAAAATGATCATAACTAGAACCCGCTGATGTATATTGGATATATTCATTTAAGATCATTTATGTTCTGGATACAAAATGAAATTAGTTGGGGGCAACAGTTTAGAACATACAAGGAAAGAGAACTCTAGAGCCTTTTGCCTCTCAGAGCTGAATCCAATGATCCTTCTTACTTTACATGGCATATAATACTTTATCATCCAGATTACAAGAGTAGAATCATGCCTGTTAGGGATGAAGTATACCAGGAATATGAACAAATGGTTGATCCTATAGGGAAGGTAGTATTAGGGTGTCTATCACAAAGATGGAATAGTTTGAATGAACAATTGCATCAAGCTAAACCCCATTCTTTGCATAGTTATGTTGCAACATGTAAAAGGATTCCTAGGTATATTCAGATTGGAAGAATGCAACAACACTATTGGCTTCCACTGACATACCATCCGCCTATGATATTTGGTCCAGTGACAGATTACAAATACTATAAGTATGATATTGTTGTAGAAATAGTAAGGTGGGACAGGTTGGAAAAGAATTATGGATTCTACTAGGATCCCAACTCAGATACTTCATAGTCTGATGTGGGACAATTGGCAATTGCTGATTTCATAACTTTAACAAGAAAAGGGAACAAAGCTTCATCTACAGGAGGACCAGTAGAACATTAAGTTGGGGGGCAATGATGAGTCCAATTAATGGCTCAATTTTGATAGAGTTTATTATATAGTTTTTGATGATACTATAGACTTTTGCACCTGTTTGTTGGAATCCTTTATGTTATTTCCCTAGACTTGAGAACCTTGGGCATAAGCTTATCCTTGTGATTTTTGATAATATCAACGTGCTATGTGGATTAATCTATCTTGATTTTACATGTGGATGAATGGATGTTGTTTTAAGATAATTATAGATATGCAATTATTTGTGTGTGCTAATGTTATTATGCAGGATCACATTAAGATGCTATTATGAATGAAGCCTACAAAGTAGAAGAAGTTCCTGCCAGCTGGTCGGTTGCCAAAGAAGTCAAAAGGATGATTATTAAAAGGTAAATGGAGGGAAATTCCTATTCAAAAGAAAGATTATACCTTCCTTTTAATGATCATAGTTTTTAGTCGAGAGAATATAGGAGGTGTTGTTATGCTAAAGCTATGTTCAAGAAAGACTAGCTTGACCAAATCCTGTACATGCATAACCTTTGTTCCTCTTTCTATGCTTCCAATAAGTGGCATCCTCCTAATTTGTTGGAGTTGACTACCTAGTTTGTTAGTTAGTTAGTACTTTTCTTCCTATAAATGATAATCAGATGCTCCTTCTCAAAAGGTTGGATGTTATGATGTTCTACTTGCATTCCTAGTTTTTTTAAGAAATATAGATATGTTGTTTCATTGTAATCACACTTTCAATGAATAAAATAATATTATAAGTTTGTTGCATTTGAGTTAGTTTCAAGGGAAACTCACCCAAGGGGGAGCACTTGGTGAGGATTCCATCCTTTAGCTCAGTCTTTAATTTTTTGTTCAATAATAGTTATAATTATGGCAAGTGTTTGTTCTTGCAGCCACTAGAATTTCATTCTGTGTTTGTTCCTACAGCCAAAGCAAACAAAGTAGTTTCATGTCCGTTTGTTGAGATTTCTAATTTTGTCATGAATTTTAGTTCAATAAAGTTGTTGGTTTATTCTTAGTGTTTATGTTACTTCCTTTCAAGCAATTTAATTTTGGCATTGTGAATTTTCTAGTTATAGAATGAATATGGCTACAAAAGGAACCTAGTGCACATATAGTGCTAACCTATTTCAAGTTCACATCCCTAGGTTGACAATTAAATGAATCTCCATGATGAGAAATATAGCTATTTATTACAGATGTCTAGTCTCTGAGTTACAACTTTAAGGGCTTAGTTGTTGAATCATTAGAGGAGGCCAACAAAGGGAATCTTTCTTTTTTCAATTTGAGTATCTTTTGTGCAAGATGGAAAAAACAAGCAAACTGAGGTTTTTATTTATGTTCTTTAGTCAATTCAAGATTCATTTTTGAGTCTTTTATGGGTTGACCCTCTTGGGATGAAAGTTTCCACATTTGTCATTTAGTTCTAAGACAGTTTGGGCTCTATTTTGGAGAATTTTTCTTCTTGCTCGAAAATGGCATTGAAGTTTCTATTTTAAAGAGCAGTTCGCTCATATTTTTCCTTTCACACTCTTGGAGATGTATTGGAGGTATAAATTTGAAAAAAACTTAGTTTTTCAGAGTTCATGTTTGCTTCTTTCTCTCTTGACTACTTGCAGAGAGCTTTGGAAGCCTAGATTTTTACTCAGATTTTCATGTTCTCATACTCCTTTCAAATCAATAAAAGCAGTAGAATATTCCTATTTCAAAAAAAATTCTTGTTTTGTAGTAGTGATTTGATGTTGTCATTGTGATTTTAGATATTGAATCCTTTGTTATGTCCCATTATTATAAATATGTATGTAGAAATTTCATATAGCACATGTATGTTGTGTTTGATTATCAAACCTTCATACAAATAACTTTTATGTTGTGTGTTTCCTATGAGATCGTGAGAGTTAATGCTTTGAGAGTTGATTATGAGTTGAGTTGGTAAGTTAGTTTAAAGATCTAGTGCATCACCTATTAGGTTTAGGATTTCATTTCAAGTTATCTTTTTATCCTTTTCCTCAAATAAAATATTTAGTTTAGGTGATCTTCTAGGGGAACCAACCCTCTCTAGAGATTCGTTCTCATCATAAGTTACCCACGGCTTAAGAATATTTCCATGTTTCAACAAGATAGTTGAGTCAAATTTAGCTAGGGTGAAATCCTAATTGATAATAGGACATTCATTTATTTTCTCAAAAGTAAAGTTGAAGTCTTTAGTTAGTTTAAGAAATTTAAGGCCTTGGTAGAAAATCATACTAGTAGAAAGATTAAGTGTTTGAGGATTGACAATGGTGGTGAGTTTTATTCCATAAATTTTAACAAGTTCTATAAAGAGCATGGGATTGAAAGATGTAAGATAACTTCCTAAACTCCATATAAAAATAGAGTTGCAAAGAGGATGAACAAAACATTGATGGAGAGGGCTAGGAGTATGTTGAATGGTGTTAGCCTAGAGAAGAAGTTTTGGGCTGAAGCGGTAGCCACTGCATGTTATTTAATCAAAAAATATCCTACATCGGCACTTGTTGGAAAGACACCCATGGAGGCATGGTCTGGTAAAAATCCTTCTATAAGACATCTCAAATTATTTGGTTGTGAAGCTTACGCTCATGTTCTTATTGAGAAGAGATCAAAGTTGGAGAACAAGGCAGTTAAGTGTATCTTTATTGGCTATGGTCTCGATGTGAAAGGGTACAAGCTTTAGGATCCATAAGCTCAAAATTTTCTCTACAACAGAAGTGTGATTTTCAAAGAGATGAAATCTTCCACTATTGAGCTGCAGTTAGAGAAAGAGAAGTAGAGCAAGGAGGTAGTTCATATTCCACCTACTTTAAAGAAAGATGAACTACACACTCCTATTGGACTTGATGATGAGAAGAGCTCAAGCAGCTCTGAAATTTTTGAAGAAGAAGAAGAACCTCAACCTCGGCCTTTAAGGTTTACACGTGTAAAGCAACAACTTGAAAAGGTTTGGTTATTCATTATTGGATCCCAGTTGCATTTTCACTTTGATTGCTAATAGTTATGAGCTTAGGACTATTAGAGAGGCTATGGGTATGAGTGATGAAAATTCCTGGATGAAATCCATGGATGGGGAATGGGTGCTTTAAAGAAAAATAAGACTTGATATTCAGTACCTTTTCCTATTGGACGCAAACTTGTTGGTTGTAAATGGGTGTTCAAGAAAAAATGTGGTCCTGATGGCAATGTTGAGAAGTATAAGGAACAATTTGTCGCTAAGGGGTTTTAAGAGGTGGAGGGAATTGATTATGGTGATATATTCTCTCCTATTGCCAAAGGTGACATCTATTTGGTTCTTGTTATCACTTGCAACAGCGTATAATTTAGAAGTGCAATAGATGGATGTTGTAATGTCCCCTTTTCCTAGGTAGTGTTAAGACGTAGTGGTTAGTCTACCAATTGTTCCCCATAGGCTAATAGGGTATTCAAGGGACCCCTTCAAGGGTGATATTTGGTTCTTCAATAGGCCTTTCAGTGTTTATTTCAGTACTCTTCAGTGCAATGTCCCATTTTATTTGTGGTGTGCCTTTCGGAGGCCATTCTAGACACTTTGACCCATAGTTGTTATTTTTAGTAAGTCACTCGGATGTGTTTCTCATACTTACTATTTATAGTAAGTCACTCGTATGGTCAGCTGGCAGAGTTTCTATATTTTTCATGGTGGCATAACTATATCCTAGAGTTATATTGGTTAATATTGGTCCTATGCATTTAATATTAATAACATCAAATAATAATTTTAAATTAAATAATTTAACTTTATGTATTATTAAAATATATTAAAAGGGGACTTTATATTTAAAAGGATATAAGTGACACTTAAGTGCACTTTATAATATAAAGTTAAGTGCCAATTTAAAGGGAGACATAAGGACTTTATTAAAAATGGATTTAAATGATTTAAAATAATAATTTATTTTATAAAGCATTGTGCCTAATTAAATAAAGTATTAAAGGGAGTTATAAGGCAAGAAAAGTAAATGAAGTGAAATGTAATTCAAATGCAAACTAGGCATGGAAATATAAAAGGGCAATGAAAGCTCGTTTTACAATTCATTCATTCATTATTGAGAAGAATTTTATTTTGATAAGGGATTTGTTGAAGACTGGAGACTCTAAAAATCTCAAGATTTTTGAGGATGAAATCCCTCAGGAAGAACAGCTCGCTACAGGAGTGAAAGATCTCCTAAGCCAGCTTGCAAACAATTCCATTGCAAGGATTGTGCTTTTGCTTCAATGAATATACGAGAGAGTTTCATATTCAAGGGTTTGAATGAAATGTCTAAATAATGAAAATATATTGATTATTATTTTTAGAGCAAAGTGAACTACAGGAGAACTACAATAATCAGGTGGTTTAGATAGGCAAGGGTTTGAAACAATCATACTGCATATGGTAAATATTGAATGCAATTTCTAGGCGTTGGAGATCATACAAATATGGGTGTAGCCTTATGTGATATTAATCTTCAATTTCATTGTTGCTTGGACTCATTGCATTGAAACGTGGGAGTTTGTGTTTGGACACCTTTCTCTCAAGTCTAGATGCTCTTCATCTCAACCATGTCTAGTGCATTTCTGAGCAAGAAGCAACCTGTTTCACCTTGGCATCATCTTTACCAAGTCTGAGATATTTATCACTTTTTATGTAATTTGTCTTACACATTTTATGTGGTGCAAATGGGTCAAGGGTTGCTTAGTACAATATACTGAGTTTCTAGAAGTGTTGTGGAAATTTCTATAGCTACATAGTATAGTCTTGAACCATGTATTCAATCCATTTTCTAAGATATTATTCTGTTGTAGCAAACTGGGTTGTATAGGTGTTCATTTTAGAATTAAGCATACTCAGAAAATTGTCTATGAACTGTATAATTGCTATTGTTAATGCATTCTCTAACTCATTTGTCAAATCAGTCATAAGTGTGTCTCAAAATAGAAATTTTGATTCAATTTGCACTTCAAGTTGTAACCTCAGATCATATGAAATTCTTGAAATGAAATTGTCATATAATGAATAAACTGTTATTTCATATTTGCACATTCTTCATGTTTGAATTGTTATCTTGACTATGGAAATGGAAAATGCAACATATAAAGTGATCTGTTTGAAACTATTGTTACATGTCCAATCTGAAAAATCGATGAAAACTCAAACCAATAGCATACAAAATGTCACATGTATCAATCTAAAAACTAATCGAGTCAAATTGCAATAAATATCATTCCATTTGGGGTGGGAGATTACAGTCTAAGTCCCAACAACTACACCAAAAGACCAACTCGGTGGTAAGGGCGGTACCCAAGCGTTAAGAGTGGATCGTGGGGCAAATCTCCCATGAAATAACACTAGAGCATCCAAGGGCGGGGACCACCTTCCAATTACATAGACCTTGAGGCACGAGCTGAAGGTGTGGCCATCCCACTCGACGCATAGGGACATTACAATCCGCTCGCCCTTGAGAGTCTCAACCTCGAGACCTCATCTTTGATACCACTAAGGCCCAACCACTACACCAAAAGATCGGCCTAGTGGTAAGGGTGGCACCCAAGCATTAAGAGTGGATCGTAGGGGACATATCACACCACATACCATCAGAGCATTTGAGGGCAGGGACCACCCCCCAATTATGCAGACCTTGAGGCACGATCCAAAGGTGGGGCCATCCCACTCAACGCATAGGGACATTAAAGATATGAAGACAATGTTCCTTCATGGTGACTTGGAGGAACAAATTTACTTGTTTGGGAAGAACTAAATATATTTGAGCAAAAACCAAATATATTTGCCTCAAAAAGTGAACTTGAGGAAGATTATTAATGACAACACATCTTGGAGGTAACAAGATGTACATAGACTTGAAGCAATACATTTGGTCAACAATGAAATACATGGTAGATTGTGTGTCATCATGTCTAGTGATCTTTCGGTTCATTATTTTGGAGGTTAAATTAAGACTTTTAAAAGGTGTAGCTTGATTGTATGTAAATTAGATTTTGAGATTACATGTGATTGCAAGTATTGGTTTATTATTTTGGAGGCTAAATTGGGACTTATAAATTTATCTACCTTAGACTTATTTTATTGCTTCACCTCAATTTGTTGATACTTTATATGGGATACTCTTGATGAGTGTTGTATTTTTCTCCTACTTGTACATATTTCCTTTGCAAATGATATTGTTTTAATCTTATGCAAATATTGAGGGAAATCCACTAGCATAAGATATTTCTTCATGCAGGATTAAGTGATCTGAATATATTGATCAATATTTAGATGTGTCATATCAACTCAAATTTAGAAAATGATGAGGATATACAAAGTTGACTACATTTTCCACTATTGAGACTAAGTATAGAGGAGCAATGAATGCATTATTGGCCTACAATTTTATGAGCATGGATTACCACCAATGAAAACTAATCACTTTTGAGTGACAACCAACATGCTATATATTACTCAAAACCTACTTGTTTGTGCCACAAAAAAATGTACTTAAGATTCATTAGCATTACTTTTAATAATGTGTTCATAAGAGGATGTTGGGTTCCAATTTTGAAGGACCAATATTTAGACAATCAACTTCTTCACAAAGTCACCTATTCAAGGAATGTTTCCAATATGAAAGATTTACTCATTATTATAAATGTTGTCATTACTGAGATAGCAAGTGAATTTATCCCTTCTAGTAAGGTTTGGGAAGTAAATTACACCTAGTAATCCTTTTAGGCACTTGATTAAAAAAGCATATAAAAAATGTTCTTATAAGCAAAGGTAATATGATCCATCAAAGCGAGTCAAGTTCACGATCAAGTGAAAGATTGCACATGACAATAGTTGGAGAGAAATGAATAAGGATGTTCCTTTACATAGATATGGTTTTTTGTTGATTTTAGAGGATAAGGAGCCTATATACACATCATATGTAGACTTGGGATGATATAGAGCATCTCAGTGAAGACAAGATAGGTGTACAATCTTCAAAAATAGGTGTGTATTTATGTTTTTTGTTACTTTCCACATGAAAAAAAAGCTAATTGAACATGATAGAAGAGTCACTAGCTATAGTGAAAGCACAAATGCCCCTTAGCAAAAGTGGCAAAAACACAACTACCATTAGGAAAATTTGCTACATGCTAGACAAGGCATGAAATGTTTATCAATTCATTTTAGCTTCTTTGCAATCAAAAACATGTTCAAGCATCACTAAAATCATAAGAGGTCTTGTTGGTGCTTTTTCCCACATAGAGATTGTAGTTCTCTAAGAGGTAGCCAACCCCTATTGTGGATGACTACAAAAGGCTAGTGGCCAACTAACAAGAGTCAATTAAAGACTGACCTCTCCTACACTTTTGGCTCTGTAGGACCAAGGTGGGTAAACCTAAATGTGTTCATAAAAATATCTTATGACTGGTAAGAACACTTTATGTATACAGATTACAGTCCCTACACACTCAAGGGGATAGTCATTATTCTTGGTATTGGCAAACCGAAGAATAATCACAAGCACCAAAGAGCAACGGAATTGACCAACTCAAAGAAAGAATTACTTCCCGTAGGAAGACAAGGTTTAATATGTGGTTATGTTCAGCACATGGATCACCATGCTTAGAGCCACAATATTACACCAAAGAGAAAGGTTGCAAACATTATTCAGTGCCTCATCCATTGGGCAACAGAGTCATACAAAGTATAATTC
This sequence comes from Sequoiadendron giganteum, assembly GCA_007115665.2. Classification (NCBI taxonomy): domain Eukaryota; kingdom Viridiplantae; phylum Streptophyta; class Pinopsida; order Cupressales; family Cupressaceae; genus Sequoiadendron; species Sequoiadendron giganteum. The sequence goes on along the minus strand of CM021103.1, from coordinate 344,088,422 downwards.
TGATATTGTGAACCTATCTTCATGTAGCCTTACTACCATGAGATGTTTTAGTATATTAAAAAAGTACTTCTTAGCGAATCCTGAGTATATACAACCATGAACATGTAATTTATCTTTTCAAGCATTTGATTAACTCGTTAAGTTAAAGCAAGAAAACAAATTACACTTTCAATTAATCATTGAAACTGAATAGAGAAACCCTTGATAAATCCATTCATAATCCATGCCACACATAGGAGATAAAACCATCTTAATTTTGTAGATTTCTTTTGATATCAGTAATTAAAAAGCATAGCATACTAACTTTATACAAATCCCCACCTGGGATGATTCCTAAACAATGTTCACAAAATTTCAACATTAAACCTAACTGTACAGACTCCAAGGTTTCCGACCCAAACTTTTGACCCCACAATGAGCCGTGAAATCTCCTTTTTATAACAGGAGAGCAACAAGAATTAGGCTATATTTTCAATACCAAAATTGAATTTCAACCTAAAGTGAAATTCAAATTCACATTCCTCATCATTCGATAACATTGTGTATGATCAAAGGAATCAACAAAATGGTTACATAATAACCAGTTGGAGAATAAAATTTTGTGCAAAGCACACACACATCCACATCCACATGATGAAACAACAGGAAAAGAAACGCCTAACAAACCCACCACCGGTAACCATCAAGAAAACACATGGCCCCAGTACAGGCAACCGCTTCGAGTCTGTGCCTACGATAGCAACAAAACCACCTTCCCCCTACCAGCCTTGTCAGCACAACCCCTAACAATCAGACCCGGTGCCAATGCAGTTACAGGTCCAACTGCCAAGAGCTCCTCATTTACTCCCATGAGCTCTGTTAAGGTGGCCAAGTAACACCGGTAGTCTGAATTGGTGTCGGATTCATTACCAGAATCAGATATGATCACAAGGGATGAGCAACATATTAGCTTCTTTCCAGTATTCCTAGTAGTACCCCTGGGCGATATGGGAGTAATTGGCTCCATCAAAACCAGCAACCTTCAGGCTCCCAACCTCGTACTCCTGCGTTCAGTCGATTTGTCCTTAGAGAAAAAGGGCCTTACAATACACCGGAGAAGAAACCTTCCTACACAAAAACAAAAGAAAATGCAATGCTAATTGCACGTAACTTAGTCAGCATTTACAGAATGGCTTAGTGTGCAGGATATAATTTTTTGAAAGCAATTCAAGCACTTGAAAAATTAGTGGCAAAGATAGCCATGAATGTTTTCAGTAGGATGGCATTGTTCGCACGCCAGAGAAAATCAGGAGGAGATCCTCTGGAAAAAGGAAAATCCATGCCATTAATGAAACTAGCAACAGCAAGGCAGTATATGCCACACAGACGAATCGCACACCCCTCCTTTGAATTTGAACCACTGATTCAGAACACATCTGGTGAATCAGAGGGTTGAAATCAAGTCAATGAGGATTGACAATCCACTTCAGCACTTGGGAAAAGATGTCCAATCAAAACCCACGAAAATAGGAGGTCTGAACCATACAGTGGGGCCTACATAGCCCCATCGGCCTAGGAAGAAAAACCACATGTCACCCCCTCGCAAACCTCGCAGTACCTTTAATAATATTTACTTTGATCGTGTGAGGTGTGCAAGAGGTCATAATTAACCTCATTATTAAAGACCATTGCTAGTGAAGAGACAGACATACGTCACCGCCAACACCTCAGGAAAACCCACACATTTGTTCATGCCAGATGGTGACATCTCACAAACCTCGCACCACTTTGATGATGCCAGCAGGAAAACCTGCGAGGTTGACAAGAAACGACCCAGATCAAAACCTATGATCAGATGGTTCGCCAAACTTTAGATGAAACATTTAGGTGGGACCAACTGGTGAAACCCTCAACGGTATAAAAACATAAGTTGTCTTGGCAAAAAGACCAGCAAGCCAGGTGAAAGGGGTCGGTAAAGACATGACCCGAGAGGGATAAAACCTCACTAAAGTGATTGGTTACCCTCGATAGTAAGTCACTATTGAAACATAACAAGAGGGTTTTCAAAATTTGATAATTAAAAACACCATGGGTAACTTTGAAACCCCAAAACCCTAGCTCGCATCACTTAAAAAATTGAAAGTCCCATCAATGGCTCCGACTAGGGATGTATGCCCCTTGTGGGCATAGCAAGAATCCAAAATCTCTGGTTTCGCAGACTAGATTACTGAATTACACAAGCCCTTTAATAGATATATTACCTTGTTCTATCGACTGGACTTGTGTGTACAAACTTGGTAGCCCCAAGCCACCAAACAAGAGAAATCAAGTTCTACCCCTATCAAAAACAAAATTCTCTATTTTTTTACGCAAAAACAACTTGCAGCATTCACTATTTGATGTTTTGAAACTAATGGGATGACCAATACCTTTGAGAATACTATGTTGGCTACCTATACTTTGCCCCTGTACTGATTTAATTAGTGCTTTTCCCCACCATTTCAAGAGCAACATATGACCATGATAATACTTCACCTTATCCTGCTCCTGGTCATATTTCATAGGATGTTTGCTTGACTATACCAGGAAATGGAAACTTTCATAACTTACCTGGTCCATAACATCATCCATTCTAGTATCATCAGTTTGCACATTGAACTAAAAGTTGTCATATAGAACAGTGTGCATGGTATCCTTACTTTCATCACCTAACAAAGATGATACATAGCTCCAGAAATTTCCCTCCTGGAATTTTCTATTCAAGTTTGGTTGCCACTCCATGAAATCTATCAATTAGGAATACACCAAGGCATTACAGAAATTAATAGTATTGGCTACATCATTCTTCAAGGAATGCACAAACACATTCATCTCCGGCCACTCCATATACATCTTTTCTTGTACCTCTTCATTCATTTCTATATGAAAACTCTTAGAGACAGATTTAAAAGCATCAATTTCACCTTGATCAGAAAAGACAGAACAATACATATTGGCTCCCTTGTTCTCGACACTACCTGTTGAATATGTTGATTTATAAGTGAATATTTCAGCACAATTTGGAAACCTTTTACTGACCACATCAATGCTAGAGGGCAATAACACATCCATCTCCACTTCACATAGATAATCAGGAAAGACCATAGTACCAATGTGTTCATCACTATAATGGCTACCTCCAATTGTACTCTTTTGACCACACAGATCATTGTCCTTAGATTGTTTAACATTTATACAGTTTCCTTGTTCCACTGCTAATATCTAGGGCACACTCCAGATATACGTCATACAGTTTCCCTGTTCCTTCACTTGGAAACAAACATGGGGCTCTTCATTCCCACACAACTCTGGTAAAAATAAAAACTCACTTGCATCCTCAATACTGCAATCATTACCCTTAAAATCATAATCACTAGCTTGCAATAGAACCTCAGTAACATGAGAATCACAATTAGGATTAGGAAACACAATAGATGTCTCATACAATCCTGCATCATTTTTCCCCTCAATTTCTTCAATATTCATGCAAAAAAATTGTAATGAATGAGCACTACCTTTATTTTGTGTAGATGCATTCTTGGCTAATTCTTCAATCTCTATCCATTAAATCACTTGAGCCAAATGAGCAAGTTTCAACTCCTCTGGTAAAGAACTCAGTCCTGGTTCATATAGTTCACAAAATAAATCAATGCATTAATAATCATTAGGTCTTTGATCTATAGGAATTTATATTAAGATTTCCATAAATCTCAAGAAAAACTCATATGGTGATTCCTTCTCTTGCCTTTTCATATCATACAGTTCTGATACACAAGAAACTTGATCATCATCGTTCAAATTGGACTGGGTTTCAACTTGGGTTTCATTATCATCAAACTGCATTGGTGGAGTTATAACAGTTCTAGCAAGAATTTTATCATCATCAGTTTTTTGAATAGCCGGCTCTGACATTCTATTAAAACTGGTTAGGCTAGAGTAATCAATACTTGCAGCCAGATACCTCTTCATCATTGAATATTTCATATTATTTTCAATCTCCATAGCTAGTTGGTATGCTTGGTGCAGAGTAGTAGGCTCTTTATCCCTTAATAGAAAACTCATCCTCTTGTTGAAAGCACCAAGATACACAACCAATCTTTTAGCCTTATTTGGTCTTATTTCTTTAGGGATTTCCTTTAAATCTCTTGAAAACCTAAGATTAAAATATGGGACTAATTCCTCCTCTTGTACATGAATTCCCATAAATCCTTTTCTCAATGTGTTGGGATTGATTCTTTCACCAACTGATTCCATGAATTAATAGAAAAGGCAGGTAGATAGGAAAACCAATCCCTAGCATCACCTTTTAAGGATTGCACAAATATTTTTATGACAACATCCTCATGACTGATTTCATAATCACCCATTACATCTAAAAAATTCTATAAATGCTTAGAAGCCAATTCTGCTACTTGCCCTATATATTGAGGCAAATACTTCCTAATTTTCTTAGGAATTGAATTAAGGTAATCACTGATACCACTAAACATAAAAGGCATATACCTTTGAGTTACAAAAATCCCCAAAGGGCTTAATACAACATGCTCTTTTGCATATTTATGTCTGACCTTACACATAGGAGACTACTCAACAGCATATAATTATCAGGCACATCACTTATCATCTCAACCAGGAGTTTATTAATGACTGACAATAGCATTCCTTGCTTTTCAAGATTTTATGCAATACAAACATGTTTCATAAATCCTTTTACATGTTGCACTACTAGAAGTATGGTAAAACCAATCATTGTTCCCTTTTTGATGCTCGACATCTAATTTGGAACCATTTTTATCCTTAATCACAAACACCCATTATAATTAGAAATAGTGAACTGTTTAGTTTTGTTGAAATACCTGATAGTTGTTTGCAGCATGTATCAATCTCATTTCCAAACTATAAATAGCACAAATCTGGGACTATTCCTTCATTTATTCACTGGTTCTTCAGACAGAGTCGCCACCTCATCAACAAAGAACAGTATTTAAAAGAACTTTGACATTCTGTTCTCTAAGTTCTGCTAGATTCTGGGTTTCACTACCCATTACAGAGCCACACTATACCACCAGTAATATATTTCACAATCATAATCCATTACTACGGAAGTCTAACACTTATCTTCACTTCGAACAACAAGTTCGGGATAAGCACCTCCAACCCCTATGGTTCCTCTATCTTCCTTCTCTCTCTCCTTTTTTTTAAAATTTCTCAAAAGTTCTCCCCAATAAAATCATCCTTCAATGAATAACTCTAGAACTCCTGAATCCTTTGCTTACAGGAAACCATATACCACAATATTATCAAGATTATTTTGAATTGCCTCCTTCCGCTAGGGTTGAAAAGATTCACTGTGTAAATTCAAAACAACATATTATTTAACATGACTCTATAACCATTTGCAACCGGTGATTCAGAAATTTTCCCTAGTAGGAGAAATAATTCACAAATTTTCGACCTCTAGTTACAGAAATAATTCAACATTTAATATGACTCTATACCAGCTCCGTCTACAACCAAAACTGTTGATTTTATCCCCAGCAGAGTCGCCATTTTGTTGGTGCTTTTTTCCACATAGAGATTGCAGTTCTCTAAGAGGTAGCCAACCCCTATTGTGGATGACTACAAAAGGCTAGTGGCCAACCAAGGAGAGTCAGTTAAAGACTGACCTCTCCTACACTTTTGGCTCTGTAGGACCAAGGTGGGTAAACCTAAATGTGTTCATAAAAATATCTTATGACTGGTAAGAACACTTTATGTATACAGATTACAGTCCCTACACACTCAAGGGGATAGTCATTATTCTTGGTATTGGCAGACCGAAGAATAATCACAGGCACCAAAGAGCAATGGAATTGACCAACTCAAAGCAAGAATTACTTCCCATAGGAATATAAGGTTTAATATGTGATTATGTTCAGCACTTGGATCACCATGCTTAGAGCTACAATCTTACACCAAAGAGAAAGGTTGCAAACATTATTCAATGCCTCATCCATTGGGAAACAGAGTCATACAAAGTATAATTCTGATATTGTGAACCTATCTTCATGTAGCCTTACTACCATTAGATGTTTTAGTATATTAAAATAGTACTTCTTAGCGAATCCTGAGTATATACAACCATGAACATGTAATTTATCTTTTCAAGCATTTGATTAGCTCATTAAGTTAAAGCAAGAAAACAAATTACACTTTCAATTAATCATTGAAACTGAAGAGACAAACCCTTGATAAATCCATTCATAATCCATGGCACACACATAGGAGAGAAAACCATCTTAATTTTGTAGATTTATTTTGATATCGGTAATTAAAAAGCATAGCATACTAAATTTATACAAATCCCCACCTGGGATGATTCCCTGAACAATGCTCACAAAATTTCAACATTAAAACTAACTGTACAGACTCCAAGGTTTCGGACCCAAACTTCTAACGCCACAATGAGCCGTGAAATCTCCTTTTTATAATAGGAGAGAAACAAGCATTAGTTTATATTGTCAGTACCAAAATTGAATTTCAACCTAAAGTGAAATTCAAATTCACATTCCTCATCATTTGATAACATTGTGTATGATCAAAGGAATCAAAAAAATGGTTACATAATAACCAGTCGGAGAACAAAATTTTGTGCAAAGCATGTGCACATCCACATCCACATGATGAAACAATAGGAAAGGAAATGCCCAACAAACCCACCATTGGTAACCATCAAGAAAACACACAACCCTTGTACAGGCGACCGCTTCGAGACCGCGCTTGAGACAGCGACGAAACCACCTTTCCCATACCAGCCTTATCAACACAACCCCTAATAACTGGACCCGATGCCAATGCAGTTATAGGTCCAACTACCAGGACCTGCTCATTTACTCCCATGAGCTCTGTTAAGGTGGCCAAGTAACACCAGTAGTTCGAATTGGTGTCGGATTCATTACCATTAGAATTAGATATGATCATAGAGGACAAGCAACATATTAGCTTATTTCCAGTATTCTTAGTAGTACCCCTAGGTGCTATGTGATTAATTGGCTCCATCATGACCGAAAACCTTCGGGCTCCCAGGCTCGCACTCTTGCGTTCAATCAATTTGTCCATAGAGAAAAAAAGACTTACAATACACTGGAGAAGAAACCTTCCTGCACAAAAACAAAAGAAAATACAATGCTAATTGCACGTAACTTAGTCAACATTTATAGAATGGCTTAGTCTATAGGATATAATTGCTTGAAAGCAATTGAAGCACTTGAAAAATTAGTGGCTAAGACAACCGTGAATGTTTTCAACAGGATGGCACTATTCGTACGTCGGAGAAAATCAGGAGGAGATCCTCTGGAAAAAGGAAAATTTGTGCCATTAATGAAACTAGCAACAAGGTAGTATATGCCACATAGATGAATCACACACCCCTCCTTTGAATTTGAACCACTAATTCGGAACACATCTAGCGAATCGGAGGGTTGAGATCAATTCAATGAGTATTGACAATCCACTTCAGCGCCTAGGAAAAGACATCGAATCAAAACCCACAAAAATAGGAGGTCTGAACCATATAGTGGGGCCTACATAGCCCCATCGGCCTAGGAAGAAAAACCACATGTCACCCCCTTGCAGACCTCACAGTACCTTTAAGAATATTTACTTCGATCGTGCGAGGTGTGCGAGAGGTCATAATTAACCTCGTTATTAAAGACCATCGCCAGTGAAGAGACGACCATACGTCACCGCCAACACCTCGGGAAAACCCACACATCTGTTCATTCTAGATGGTGACATCTCGCAAACCTCGCACTACTTTGATGACGCCAGCAGGAAAACCTGTGAGATCGGTGAGAAACAGCCCAGATTAAAACCTACAATCGGATGGTTCGCCAGACTTCAGATGAAACATTCAGGTGGGACCAACCGATGAAACCCCTGGTGGTATAAAAACATAAGCCGTCTTGGCAGAAAGACTGGCAAGCCAAGTGAAAGGGGTCGATAAAGACACGACTCGAGAGGGATAAAACCTCACTAAAGTGATCAGTTACCCTCGGTAGAAACTCACCGTTGAAACATAACAAGAGGGTTTTCAAAATTCGATAATTAAAAACTCCATGGGTAACTTTGAAATCCCAAAACCCTAGCTCGCATCACTTAAAAAATTGAAAGTCCCATCAGGTCTATAATACATGTTTGTACAACATGTGGAAAGATCCTTAGCTCTTGTATTCCAATATTTTTGGAGGTAGAAGACACCATTGTAGGGTTTACAAGCCATGTAAGCATTTTGATGGCTTGTGTAGACATATGTTCTACTTAATACAATGCACTATCCTTGTTCATAGTGGCTTGAGTGGCATCTTTCTCACTCTTGCCCAAGGCTATACCCTTGTAGAACTTCTCTAGCATAATCTTGGTGTTCCCAATTTATGTATATTTCCTCTTATACCCATTTACTATTTTCATGTTATTATGTTGTTTGAATACTAAAAATGATGTCACTACATTGTGAACGTTAGTGTAGACATTGAAAAATGTCTTAATCTGTGAGCATCATTTTTCTTGGTCTTCGTCTCCACATAATTAAATAATTTTAATTATTTAATTATTCTTGATCACATTCCTCTATTAATTAAACAATTTTCAATTAATTAATTAATTCACTTCTTAAACTTTACTCTCTTAATCAATTTAATTAATTAATTGTGTCGCTAATTCCCCCCTTTTTCTTCAATAATTAAATAAATTACTATTTATTTAATTATTTACTTATCGTCATTCATCTATAGTTAAATAATAATTATTAATTATTTAACTATTCACTAATCTTTTAATTCTTCTATTGTTAAATAATTGTCAAAATTATTTAATTATCTCCCAAACCTTCTCTTTTATTAAATAATTAACTTAGATTAATAATTTAATGCTCTTTTCTCACTTCCTCTTATTTAATTAAAATAGTTATATAAATTATTTAAATTAAATGTCCGCTTGCCTTTTCCTCAAATAAATAAATTATTTATGCCTCCACTTGGTCAAAGATTCCTTCTCATGAATTAACTATTTTCAATTTTTCCCTCCATATTCTTCCTCCACTATATCATCTTTGAATCCCATCCATCGATCATCTCTAGGCTCTGTCTAATCTTGACCGTCCATTTTGTAACCTCCCCTTTTTTGTGTTGCATGTCTGCTCATCCATTGATCGTAGCATCTTTCTAGAAGCTTGATCTTGACTGTCCATTCAAATGGTTGTCTATAAAATAAGTCTTTCTCCTCCATTTTCAACTTAACAACCACTTATCTCCAAATTTCTTGCTTACAATTTGCAGGTATTTGCACACTTCAACTACAAAATCTGAGGGAATATTTTCAAAAGAAGAATGAGGAGAGACAAGGGAAGTGATTCAAGTTAAAACATGGAGAGTTCTTTCATTTGATGCTTTCATTTTCCTTATGTTTTGATTTTTTTCTCTTGTTTTGGATAGGGTTTTGGCTTAGTAGTGTTGTGGTTGTCACTAGAATCTAGGCTAGCTCATTTTAACCCATCTTATATTGGTGAACCCAACATGAAGTTTTTGCAAGATCTGTACAAAATTTATTTTTTATTTTTGTAGGTTTTCGTATGGAACGACTCAACTAAGATGTGCAGCAACACAACTGCAGAGAAACAACGCATCTCATAAAAAGAACGATGCATCTGATAAAAAGAATGACACAACTATTTGGTGGGAAGTTGGATTCAAAAGAATGGCGCATCCGTGGGAAAAAGTGACACATTCATGGGTGGGAGATTTGACTTTAAAATCATGATGCAATTGTTCTGGAACAACGCATTGCAATGACACATTTGCAGACCAGAACGACGGAATTGCCTGGTTAGGTATAAAAAATTATGTCTTCAATTTTATTCAAGTTTTTCTTTTTGGGTTTTCAAGTAGGTTAGGGTTTTTGTGTGCTAACTATTTATTTTTAGCATGTGGCTTTGGATCTAAGGAGTTTCACAAAAAATTATCTTTAGAAACAACAAAAAAATTAAACTTTTCATTAGTTTAGGTTTAAGCAATTTTGTCTTATTTTGTTTGTTTTCCACAACTACAAATTGCATCAAGATCATAAGGGTAAAATGAACATGCATATCACATTCATGATGTTTTAAAACAAACAAAAAAATTCATTTTCTCACTCATGGGTATTAAAATGAACATGCATAAAACATCATTGGTTTAACATTTACAAGTGCTTGTTTCATCATAAGAAAAGGTTAAAATTTACAAGTGTCTTTTGTGTTTTGTGGTTTGCAATTTATCATTGAGTATGTATGCTCTCCTCTCATGCCACTTGTCGATCTTGAGGATCAAAAGAATTTCTTTGGCACTTGTACAACCACCCCCACATTTGGATTTTGGAATTAAAAAGAACCCCATGTGACGTGAGGCAAAGGCATTGTGTATGCTCTCTCCTTACACTTTGTGCAATCTGGGAGATTAGAGACAACATACTTCCTTTCTATTGTGAACCTTTTTCTTGTAGAGGGCCTACCACCCTGCTTTGAAAGGTGGGAATGACCCAAATGGTAATAAGCTAAATCCAATCTCTTCTGAACCTCTATATAAGAAAAGTATTTTTTGACGAAATTCATTAATAAATATGTGTGGATGTGTCATACCGAAAAGAGCCACCCTCAGTAGCCCCATGAGCTATTTCAAAATCCTTTCTTAGGAAGGGATTGGGAGGCCTTTTTATTGACCATAATCTTGAGCTAATCTTTATGTATGTATGGCCACCTTGAATAGATGCCCTTACTAAGAACCAATATTTTTAGTGGCCAAAAACCTTTTATACGCCCGTTGATCGCATGAGGTCGGACCTCTGACGTTGTCCCACATTTTCGCTAAGCATATGTAGAGATAGGAATTCCTCTTTAGGGAATGAGACTTGGTGAGCTTGATAAGTGAGTGTCGTGCAAGGGACCCAGTGCCACCAAGTCTCTATATGTCCACTTTTTGTCAGTAGCTGGAGAAATCCAAGTGGGGATATCAACTAGTGGTTTCCTTGCCAACCATAGGAATTGTGCATTCTTTCTATGAGTGTTTTATTTTGAAATCAAACTTTTTCACATCCAAAATCAAACCA